>CM022665.1:41758651-41761151 GCA_012295275.1 Chrysomallon squamiferum
ATACTATACTCTACTACACTACACTATACTATACTATTCTATGATATGCTGTACTGTACTAGACTGTACAGTATTGTATTGTACTGTGCTGTATCCTGCTATCCTATACTATACTGTACATTACTGTATTTACTGTCCTGTACTGTACTCTAGTACCACTCATACTATATCATACTATACTATACTATACTATACTATATATACTATACTATGTATACTATATTATACTATATATACTATACTATATATTACTATACGATACTATACTATAGTATACTATACTATATTATACTATATTATACTGTACTGTACACTATACTACACATACATATATATACTACATATATTATATATTATATATATATGTGTATATATATATATGTATGTATGTATGTATGTATGTATGTATGTACATACGTGCGTGTTTGTGTTCGTGCTTATTCTTGTGTGAATGCACACCCATATGTACGTCCGTTTTTAAACACGCAAAACGATGTTACGAAATAAACGAATAAATTCAGAAACGAACTAACGAACAAGACATACTTCCCATAACCCGCAAAGCCAACAAAAAACCCAAACTAGCTGACCTTTTCCAGCAAGTTGAAATGTATGCATAAAACACATTTAAATTTGCGTGGCCTTTATGAAGCAGTTTTAATAGGACGACCTTTATAAATGTAAGGAATATAATTGTATTTACTGTTAACAGATAATAAACTATGAGTTTAATAAGCAGCGGTTAAAATACGAATCTTGGTAACACGACAAAGCGCGTAAGATTTTTATTTATGGTACGTGTGACACCTTTTACAACACATAGCGCTGTTGCGAAATGAATAAGAGAATGAACGAAAGAAATGATTAATGAACGAGCGAGTGGATGGATAAATGAACTGGATAGATTAATGAACAAACGAACGAATGAATGAATGAATGAATGAATAATCAAATGAGTAATGAATGAATGAATGAATGAATAAACAAATGATGAATGAATGAATAAACAAATGATGAATGAATGAATGAATGAATGAGTGAATTTGATTAATGAACAAATGAATGAATTGGTGAAAGGATAATTGAATTAAGGAATATATAAAGGAGTAAACAAATAAAATGAAAATAGAGAAATGAATTGATAAATGACGACAAATGCAACGATAGTAATTGTGTATCCTTTGAGAGAGAGAGAGAGAGAGAGAGAGAGAGAGAGAGAGAGAGAGAGAGAGAGAGAGAGAGAGAGATTTAAAGAGGCGGTCAAACAGATAGGCAGATAGGCAGGTAGCTAGGCAGATAGACAGACAGACAAACAGATAGCAAAGTAGACAAACAGACAAATAATTAGACAGACAGAAAGGTAGAGAGAGAGAGAGAGAGAGAGAGAGAGAGAGAGAGAGAGAGAGAGAGAGAGAGAGAGAGAGAGAGAGAGAGAGAGAGAGAGAGAGAGAGAGAGAGAGAGAGAGAGAGAGAGAGAGAGAGAGAGAGAGAGAGAGAGAGAGAGAGAGAGAGAGAGAGAGAGAGAGAGAGAAAGAGACAGATAAATATATAGGAAGAGAGAAATATTTAAAGAGAGAAAGTAAAAGGATGAAGAAGTTGAAGCACAACAACAACAAAAAAAACCCACTACAACAGCAACAACAATTATTACTAGTGCTAATATTAATGATAATATGTTCCATCATCATAAACATCATCATGAATAAATAAATAAATAAGGAAAGAAAGAAAGAAAGAAAGAAAGAAAGAAAGAAAGAAAGAAGAAAGTAGAAAGAAAAAAATAACTGCAACAAAAACAAATCTACCATATATATGTGTGCACGTATCTATCTATCTATATATATATATTTATGTATGCATGTATATATGTGTGTGTATGTGTGTGTGTGTGTCTCTCTCTGTGTGTGTGTGTGTATTTATATGTAATTGGAGAGATAGATACTTCCATAATTTCTTCCATGTATTTTATATATATTTTTTTTTTTCCATTCTCTTTATCCTTTTTCGTCATCTCTTTCGCCTTTTCTTTTTCTCTTTACCCAAATTAATGAACCCTCTAACGCAGCGAGCACTATAAAATATTTTTACTATCGGAAGACATATTAAATAATTAATTATTTCTTCTTGTGTGTCGCTACTGGAGTAAATTACTTCCCTGTCATCTTTCCGAGGTAATGGAGAAGCAATTGTCTTTGAATAAACAAAAATTCCATGATCGAGGCGACGGGAGAGAAATTGACACAAAATTTAATTAACCGTGTCGTGATTGGCTCAGTCAGTATCGCGTAGGGGAGGCGTGTCATCGCCCTTTGTGACGTCATTAGTACCGCACGTGCAATATGTATAGCGTAATAAAATATAGGGAAAAATGACTGTTACAAATAAAAATGTGTTTGTAGAAAAAGCTGGTGATTAATTTGTTACTAGTATAGGAAGTCTTTTTTTTTTTTTTTTTTTTTTTTTTTTTTTCGAATTCCTTTATTTTATTTTAAGTTAATTA
>CM022665.1:41776151-41791151 GCA_012295275.1 Chrysomallon squamiferum
AGGAGTGATCTCACACTGACGTGTCAAAGACGATTCAAGTCTGTTTCCGCTTCTTTCACTTACCCGTCGTGTATCATAGACTTACATCTGTTAGTTTACCCGTTAGAAAACCGCTAGAGATCAATACTGAACGCCCGTTACATACCGTTATTATGTTATTGTAATTAATGCAGTACTGTGGTATAGATGTAATATTAAATGCCCGTTACATATCGTTATTATGTTATTGTAATTAATGCAGTACTGTGGTATAGACGTAATATTAAATGCCCGCTACATATCGTTATTATTTTATTGTAATTAATGCAGTACTGTGGTATAGATGTAATATAAAATGCCCGTTATATATCGTTATTATGTTATTGTAATTAATGCAGTACTGTGGTATAGATGTAATATTAAATGCCCGTTATATATCGTTATTATATTATTACAATTAATGCAGTACTGTGGTACAGATGTAATATTAAATGCCCGTTACATATCGTTATTATGTTATTGTAATAAATGTAGTACTGTATTATAGATGTAATATTAAATGCCCGTTATATATCGTTATTATGTTATTGTAATTAATGCAGTACTGTGGTATAGATGTAATATTAAATGCCCGCTACATATAGTTATTATGTTATTGTAATTAAAGCAGTATTGTGGTATAGATGTAATATTAAATGCCCGTTATATATCGTTATTATATTATTGTAATTAATGCAGTACTGTGGTAGAGATGTAATATTAAATGCCCGCTATATATCGTTATTATTTTATTGTAATTAATGCAGTACTGTGGTATAGATGTAATATTAAATGCCCGCTACATATCGTTATTATGTTATTGTAAATAATGCACTACTGTGGTATAGATGTAATATTAAATGCCCGCTATATATCGTTATTATTTTATTGTAATTAATGCAGTACTGTATTATAGATGTAATATTAAATGCCGGTTACATATCGTTATTATATTATTGTAATTAATGCAGTCCTGTGGTATAGATGTAATATTAAATGCCCGTTATAAATCAGTTATAATAGATTACTGTTTTATATTAAAGTTACAGTATACAGATCTATTACGCATTAATTATCGTTATTATACTTAATGCAGTTGTTAGATCACTAGTTATATCGCACTTAAAATATTAGATTACTCGTTAGTTAAACAATTACTTTACCTCTGTTCATCAGTTACCTCAGTAGATTGTCGTTATGTATTGTTTTATATTAAAGTAGTAGTATTAATTTACTCTTTCTGTATTATAGTTTTATCATTACTTTCTATACTATATTAAAAATTGTTTTTATATATCAGTTATATTAAGTTACTATTACATATCAGGGCTTTAGTATTTAAATACCAGTTATATATAAAACAGTTGTAATATTATATACTTTGTAGTTATAATATTAGATTTACTTCTTACAATATTCGATTATTTGTTATATATATATATATTAAATTGTCTTATATTTCAATATCAGATTTACTGCTATAGATTAATGTTTTATTATTTGATATCCCTTTCAATATTAAATATTAAAGTTATATGTTAAATTATCTGTTAAATATAACAATAAATTACCTGTTTAAAATTACTTAACATTTGTAAAATTAAACTGACTGTTATATTACAGTCATAACAGATCATCCGGTGTTTGACAATTTCAGTATTAGTTACATGATACGAGAATACAAGGAGAGAGAGAGAGAGAGAGAGAGAGAGAGAGAGAGAGAGAGAGAGAGAGAGAGAGAGAGAGAGAGAGAGAGAGAGAGAGAGAGAGAGAGAGAGAGAGAGTAACAGACTGAAAAAAAGAAAGAATCAAACTGAGAATAAAACAAATAAAAAAAAGAGCGATATAACGAGACAAATACACTGATCGAATTTTTAATTAAAAGTAAATAAAACAGTATCAACTAAACAACAACAACAATAACAATAATAATAATAAAGAAAATAAATAAGCCAAGTGTCTGTAAACATCTGTGCACATACCACAGACATTAAGTCTGCTGGGCACAAAAAAAACACACGGAAAGTTTCAAAAGTCCTTCATCTCAAACACAAGAACTTAAATAAAGCAACAAGAAAAATAACTGAACTTGTCTATTAATTCACCTAAATAGGCCTGAACGCACGAGGTGCCTAGCAATTCAGAAATCTATAATCACTTCACAATTCCCGTCTCTTACTGAAGTATGTTTTATTTTTTTTTTATTATTATTATTATTATTATTATTATTATTAACTTTTTTTTTTTTTTTAAAAAAAAAAAAAAAAAAAAAAATGAATCAATAAATGTAACGTTATTTTTCTATTAATTCACGTGACCGGTCCAAAACACACGCGATCGGTCGGTGTCTTAGGAGTCAGACGACTTTATATAATTATTTGCCAAACTCTCCATTCACTTTTCGAAATGCGTTTTAAAAAAACGAAAATAAAAAAAGAGCATCAACAAATGTGACAATGTTTTCGATTAACTCGCGTCATTGGCCCAATACACACGAGGCGTCGAACATTCAGAATGTCATATTTGTCACCATAAAGAATTAATTACGTGAAGTTATGCAATCAAACACAAGCCGAACAAAAGCGGAGTTATTTCTTTACAAGACGGCACGGCGAGGTTTTTGGGGTTCCGCGATGTTAGTTTTGTATTGTGATGCGTTTCGTTTGTTGCGACGATTGTCGCGGTCGTTTTCTTTACGACGTTGTTGTGTCAGTGTGTCACATTTTCTTAATATTTGATTTCTTTCTTTCTTTATTTATTTATTATTATTTTGTTATTCTCGGTGACCAATGCTTTTATAACTTTTTATTTATTTTATTTTATTTTTTATTTATTTATTTATTTATTTATTTTATTTTTTTTTTAATAATAATAATCATAATAATAATTATTATTATTATTTATTATTATTTTTTTTTCGACCTACATTCTTTTGATAAACTTGAGAAATAACCAACACGAAATTAATTACGTGGTGCAAAAATTTCTTTTAAAATACACGTAGTGTACTGAGCAAGTCAGTTTTTAAAAACTTTGTGGAATTAAAAGCAAATTACTCTTTCACACACACACACACACACACACACACACACACACACACACACACACATTATATGTATACATTCGAAAGTCGAGACAGCGAGCGAGAGCTAGAAAAATGGATGAATATAAAAAACGTTTACGAAATCTTTAATACTATATAACGAAAAAGAGAAAAAAATTCCTTTCAAATGCATAAATATATTAAAAAAAACACACCCCAAAAACAACTTTTTTTAAATTAAAATGTTTGCATAAATAAAATTTCGTCTTCATTTAATGTTTTATAATTTTCTTTTTTCAGTCAGTACAAATTTCGCTACATGCCAAATAAATGTGTTAAAAAAAAAAAAAAAAAATCGTTATAGAATTTGACGTATAGTCAAGCCCGTCCGTCTAAGAAGCAACTTATATATCGACTTTCGAGTAACAGAATTGACAAGCGAGCACACAGCAACAACTACGCTGACATCATGGTCTTGGCAGATGTCAAAGTATTCGCCAAGATGTCTAATTACACGCTGAGGTATTGTCAAACAGGCTTGCAAGGTGTACAATCAGCGACAAACAAATCAACACATTCAAGAAAATATTAGCACAAAAATCAAAGCATAATACCAGTTATTAGTCTATAATTTTAATCAACGCAGACTGCGGTGCTAATCTAATGACCGTTATTATCGACTGCGAAGATGTCGTAGAATTTCCTTTCTGGCGGGATCTGTCCATAAAAATTCTGCCATCTTTGATTTTTCTGTGGTATTAATGCTCCACTGTGGTGCTCCGACTTCCCTTCCTATCATCGCGAGCTAATGATTGTTATTAACCTCTTCAGAAAAGAGACTTCCACCTGAGCACGTGCTTATGTGTTGTCTTTTTTTGCGTTAGCATTTTTAAAATCTCTTTTCTCGTTCTTTTTATTTTTTTTTAATGTGCTGTGATTTTTATATTTTTCCAAAATACAGAAATCGATAAACAGTTTTTTTTTTTTATAATTTGCGCTTGATAGTGCTAGTACGATTGATATTTCAAGTTTAACTGTGGCTTGCAACTGTTGCTAGGTGCAAACTGTATTTACAAAACAACTTCATTAAAATTCATGCTAAATATAGCGACTGTAGTTTCTTCCTTACGTTTCAGCTTGATCACTCAGAGACCTATGCGCAAACTTTCTAATCTCAGGTAAATGATTAATATTGTTTTAATGACACCTAAGCTATTTAATAATAGCGATTGTCAGTTCTGTAATGTCAGTCCTTTCAGTAATGTGAAGATGGGAAAGGTAGCCACTGTGGATGAATGATAACGGTTATTAAATGTCAAACACGTGTTTTGTGTTTCGATAATTTGAAAGAAGAAACCCGAAGGAATATTTTATTGAATATGTTGCTGTTTATTTATTTTTGATAGAGACTGTTGTGTTCTTAGTAAATGATTTTCACTTACTCCTACTATTCTTCTATTACTACCACTACTACTACTACTACTACTACTACTACTACTACTACTACTACTAATAATAATAATAATAATAATAATAATAATAATAATAATAATATACCGAAGTGTATAACACGATATGTATATAATTTTGTTGTAATAATGATGTAATTCTAAGTACAGAATCTGCAATTCTTTTAATATCATCATCATCATCATCATCATCATCATCATCATCATCATCATTATTATTATTATTATTATTATTACTACTACTACTACTACATGAAGATCTTAAAAGTATATATAACAGAATCCTGATCATATTCGGAAATAATAACTGGCGACAAGTATAAAAGTATGAATTTGTTTCTGTAGTAAAAATGATAATAAGCCAAACTTTAATCATGGCTATCACAGACCAGCCGCAATCACATTGAAACCAAAAAAAAAAAAAAAAAAAAAGTCCCGTTAACCAAATGCACCACTTTTAAACATGGCAATAATTACCGTTAATGAAATACATGTAAAATAATTTTTAATCCGATTAAAACTTGTTAAGAAAATCTCTTTAACCATCCGCCTCTTCTTCTTCTTCTTCTTCTACGAAACTAAGGATCAGAAGCCACTGATATGACGTCATAGTTCACTCCGGCGCACAAAACCCCATCACGTGACGGGCGAAGAGAAGTAACAAATGGGCTTCCCGCCACGGAATCGTTTTAAGTTGGTTCGGTGCTGTTGGGAGCAATCTGCGAACTTCGCGTCAGATAGCTGCACGTCCAACACCTCTTTTGAAGTGCTTTTCACCTTGTCTCGTCTCATCTTCGTTGACCATCGCTCCCGGTCATCGGCGAGGTGGTCAGCGGAAAGACCTCCGGGCTCGCGAAACGAGCGCCACGTGACGAGTGGACGCCACTTTGTAATGGTATATATCACGTGATTACGTCAGGCTTTCTTTTTGATGGTCGCTTGTGCAGTGGCCATTATCTTGCTCAGAAAGCCGAGACTGAGTCTCAGATGATCACAGGACTCGCGTTTCTCTCTCTCTCTCTCTCTCTCTCTCTCTCTCTCTCTCTCTCTCTCTCTCTCTCTCTCTCTCTCTCTCTCTCTCTCTCTCTCGACGTCGGATGTGATCGTGTGCGACGGTGCGCATGTGACAGCAGCATCATCTAAACAGACGGAGGCAGGATGCTGATTGGCCGCGACGTGCAGGTTCTTTTCAAAAATGGTTTTCTTTTGATATCTCCTGCCTCTCTCTCTGTGTTTCTCGTTTCCTCTCTGCGTGCGTCATGTATGTTTTCTGTCTCTGCGTGTTTTGTTTTCTTTTGTGTAGGCGTGTGTGTGTGTGTGTGTGTGTGTGTGTGTGTGTGTGTGCGTGCTTGCGTGTGTGACTGGTGTTTCAAGGTTCCTTATATTTACAAATAATTTAAACTGTATTTTGTAATTTTTGAAATCAAACTTGAATCTGTTTGCCGCCTTTATATCTATATCTATATATATATCTATATCTATATCTATATCTGTATATATATATATATATATATATATTTATATATATATATAAAAGTAAGGAAGAAAGAAAAAGAAAAACAAAACAGAAGAAAAAGAAAGAAAATAAAAAGTGCTAAAATTTATTTTCAGTCTTATAAAATCTGCAAAGTAAATCAGTAAATATTATTCGATATTTTTCTATTATTTACAGTTTTCATTCTTTAATTTTTTGGTAAGTTAATTTTCTTCATGGCAAGTGTTTTCTTCACAGCAATAATAAATAAATAAACAAATAAATAAATAAATAAATAAATAAATAAAAACAAAAAAGAAAGAAAACAACAAAAACAACAGCTAACAGTGTTTTAGCGCTTAGTTACACATATCAATATTTACACTTCGATTTATGCTTTTTTAATGACTTCTTTTCTTTCTTTCTTCTTCACATATGCAAACATTTATCAAAGAACCCATAAAATGAATTATAAATATTGATATCTGTAACCAAACGCTAAAACAATATTGTATGTGTACACTGCTTTTGTCTTTATATCTATATATATCTATACGTGGGTTTTATTTTCATAAACATACCTTTATCTATGTATATATATATATATATATATATATATATATACGCACATATATACAAACACAACACACACACACACACACACACACACACACACACACACACATATATATATATGTGTTTATGAAAATGAAAATGAGTCTTTCTGAATTAAACATGAATTTGAAAATTTGTTTTATTTTGTAAATATGTCATTATATATAAAATAATAAATTATGCATTCTCTGTTTGTCTGTCAATATTTTCTCTTTCATCAGAAATACTAAACTATGGTTTGCATTAAAATTTATATAAGAGATAATAATAAAGTGATTTGATTTGATATTGAATATGTGTTTATTGCTGTATCGCATTTCATTGCGAATATCAAAATATTGTTTTTGCGTGTCATTATCAATATCAAACCTAACGTCTCCATTTCCTTAATTATAATATCAGCATATATTTTATTTTCTTAGTATTAGACGGTTATTTTCGCATTTCGTTATAAGTACTAAAATCTTTTATTCGCATTTCATTATAAGTACTAAAATCTTATATTCGCATTTCATTATAAATATCAAAATAGCTTTATTGCATTTTGTTATAAATACCAAATTGTTGTTTTCGCATATTTATATAAATACCAGATTCTTGTTTTCGCATATTTATATAAATACCAGATTCTTGTTTTCGCATATTTATATAAATACCAGATTCTTGTTTTCGCATATTTATTTATGTACCAAATTCTTGTTTTCGCATTTTTATATAAATACAAAATTCTTGTTTGCCATTTTTACATAAATACAAAATTCTTGTTTTCGCATTTTTGTATATATTCCAAACTGTTGTTTTCGCAAAATTATATAAATACCAAATTTTTGTTTTCGCAAAATTATATAAATACAAAATTCTTGTTTTCGCATTTTTATATAATTACATTGGGATACCGTTAGCGTCTTCAAAAAGATATCTTTCACAGCATTTGTCAATAAAACAGGAAAGCATACGTAACAGAAATTATTCGAAACAGAAATTAATGACCTAGTAAGAATCGATCCAGGGGTCCATGGCGTGTTAGGCGATCTCTCTAACCACTTCGCGCATTTTGTTGTATTTATTAATCGAGACCCACGGGACGGTACTAACTTTGAAATCGTGTTTGAACCAACATTAAAAAGGAAAAAAACTTCAACAGATAAATTTTCTGTTTTGACAGATCTTTAAGGACCTGTCGAAAATATTTAGAAATTTGGACAATAATTTAACTACATAAATGCTACGTTTGTTGTATGGTTGTTGTGTTGTTGTTTTTTTTTGTTGTTTTTTTGTTAATGGGGGCTGGAGGGGGGAGGGGGAGCAAACCTCTTTTTCTCCTTCTTTACTATCTCCAATAAATCTAGCCGAGGTATTGTTCCCCAACAAAGAAGTGTTTATAAGAAAACGTGCCGGCGTTACTTAATACTTGATTACGCTGTACCCAGTGACGTTGTCGACTTTTAAACGTATTCTCTTACAAAAACGGAAAGTGTCACGTGATGTGCGTTTCGATTGAGAAAAAAAAAAAAAAAAAAAAAAAAAAAAAAAAAAAAAAAAAAAAAGAAAAAAAAAAAAAAAAAAACAGCTACACATCTGCACATGAGGTAGTCATGGCCCTGCACCCGGTGACGTTTAGGGAAAGTCATAAAAACGTTATTTCTGCACGACGACGGTGTCAGATTGATTCAAACATCCAACGCGACCTGCAACACGAGCCGGCTTCGCTTTACGAGATCGGCGCAGACGGCCTTCGGAGGCGCGGAGATGAAAACGAGTCCTTGGCGGGCTAGTTTGCATACAGAGTGAAAACAACACAGGCAGACAGACGACAGCGATCACAAAACAACAGTCCTGCGATAGGTGCGTGTGTGTGTGTGCGTCTTTATGAGACAGAGATAGATAGATAGATAAGTTAGAAACTGATTGAGAGAGAGAGAGAGAGAGAGAGAGAGAGAGAGAGAGAGAGAGAGAGAGAGAGAGAGAGAGAGAGAGAGAGAGAGAGAGAGAGAAGGCGAGAAACAGAAATAGATGTACAGATAGACTGACAGACATATATATATATATATATATATATAGACAGATAGATGTACAGATAGACAGACAGAAAAATATATATGAGACAGTTTGGGTAACTACAGTAGATGAGACAGACAGACAGACAAAAGATATAAAGATAGATAGATAGATAGATAGATGGTTGGATAAATAGATAGATGGATGGAGAGAAATAGACAGATATACAGACAGACATGTATATATAGATCTATAACTATATATATATACCTATATCTAGATAGATAGATAGATAGATAGATAGATATATATATATAGATATATAGATATAGATCTATCTATATATATATATAAAATATACAGAGAGGGTGAGAGAGAGAGAGAGAGAGAGAGAGAGAGAGAGAGACAGAGAGAGAGAGAGAGAGAGAGAGAGAGACAGACAGAGAGAGAGAAAGAGACAACGTTTAATTTTATATCTTACTGAATAACATTTAAATTACTCAATATCTTTTTTCTTCAGTAACAATCTGTTTCTTTCTTTCCTTTCTTATTTTTTTTATTTATTTTTGCATATATTTATCTTTTAAATTTACATGATTTTTTCCACACTTTCTGTTTTCTTTTCAATCGACTTAAAAGAAAAAAATTTAAAAAAAAAATTAAAAATTAAAAATCTATAATTTTGTACCAGGACTGTATTTTAACAAAGTTTAAATTAACTAACACACGTGTTTCTGTATTCGCCTTACTAGCAAGTGTTACATAAATCTCTCGTTTTATTGCGCACAGATCTACACACATGTGACATGCGCACTAGCACGTCCATCTCAGGTGAGACTAAATCAGCCGCTTGACTCATTTAAAAAAAATCAAATTAAAAAGTAAAAAAAAAAAAAAACTTACAAATAAACATGTATTGTAAATACATTACGGTAAATCTGCATTTATTTATTTATTTATTTATTTATTATTCGTTTGTTTGTTTATCTGGTTGTTTTCTAGTTTATTTTTATTTTTACTTGTTTTTTTTTTTTTTTTTTTTTTTTCTCTCTAGACAAATATTAATTATTAAATAAAAGAAAGAAAAAAAATTTATCTAAACAAGCAAACAGTAAGTAAACAAGCAAGTAAACAAATAAACACACACACACAAACAAACAAACAAAAACAAAAACAAATAAATAAACAAATAAAAAGAAGCAAATAAATCCGGACCTTTCTTATTTAACGCCATTTGCAAAAGAGTAAGAACGTTCAAACTTTATTTAGCACCCGTTTTCGTGTTTCTATCGCATTTCACTTGTTCCCTACGACAATCAAGGTTAGTGTGAGCCGTCGTTTTGTCACAAATACCATCATCTGCATGATCCCAACCACAAATCATTCACCCTCATCATCCATCTTTCATTCTATTTATACAACCGTCAAGTCCTTAATTTCAGAATTATTCAAACACCGCTGCCAGTGTCAAAATAAACGCTAAGTTACAACTGGACAACAAAAACAGCTCACGATAATGCTTCGTATTCGAGTGTTGATGTTGCTTGCTGTGTCCCATTCACCAGTACCACGCCCTCGACAACGTCAATCAGGCCACCCGCTTAACAGCGGCAACCGTGGCAGCTTTGTGTCCGATTACAAAAGATGTCTAAGCCTCATTTTAATTTCTTGTCCCCCTGGTGGTCAAACTAGCTTAGTACGGTTGTAAACAGATTAATTAAGAAAGCATTTGTACTCTCTGATTTGTAAACGTCAGCTGGAAATGGGTCGTAATTTTTTGATGATGACCTCGTTTTGAAAACGAGGCTGACATGTCCGGGAGTATCCGCCATGTTTGTACAATGGGGTGAAGTGATTAAATGGAAATGACAGGTGTGTTCAAATATTTGCTTTGTTTATTGTTGTTATTTTCTTAAATCCTGGTGGTCCAAGAAAAACTGTGTAACAACAGATAATGATCCTTAGTCGTTGGTTTTTAAAATCAGAAACCAGCTCTATGGCATGCGTACATGTGTTTGATAAAAAAAATCGAAATTGTTTATCGTAAATGTTTAAAATACGAAAGGAAAAAACAACGAGAAATTAAAATTCTTATTTATTTACTTAAGAATGAAAAAAATCGAAAGAAAACAAAATGAAAGTTATCATATTTAAACATATTTATTATTATTACTGAATACTAAACAGATTTTAAAATTAAAGGTTTTAGTTAAATATTTGTTACTCTTTTTGATTTGAGAAAGGCAATTTACAGACATCTTCCGACGGGGGAAAAATACTTCAGTTTATTTTTTTTTTACTTACACTGACGAAGGACTAATTTGAAGAAATATTTTTGAAAAAAAAGAGATCATTAAGACATGACATCAGTAAAAAAAATCAAAAAAAAAAATCGTCCCTTTACCAAATAATTTCGGAGAATATTAACTATTTTCATAATATCGTCAGACTGTTTTAATACAGAAACTGCTGAGGGATTTTTCTTCAGCTCGGAAAGGTAGGAAAAAAAAAAAAAAAATAAAAGAAGAAACCATTAAAACATGGACTCATCAAGGTCATTTCTTTATTTCATTTGACGATGAAACTCTGTCGGCAATGAAATCATAGACACGACAACTGTTTCTAAAATAACCGTTTTTCGGTTTCTGGCATCCCATAATCTATTTTTATAACGCAGTATATTACAGGATTAAGGCGTCGCATTTCAAACGAAAACAAAACCTTCATTAGCGCGTTAAACGACAATGGATTTTCTGAAAGTATGGGAAGTCCCAGATCCCAGGTTACATGACAACTGTCGCAAAGAGCTCTCGTTCTTTCAATAAACAGTAATTTTTTCAAGCCGTTGGTTCCCAAAGATGGGGTGGACGAGAGGCGTTCTTCCGCCCCTTGACAACACTCCAGTTCCTCCCTAACAGCGGGAGAGCTTTCTGGCAGAGTCAGCAGGAACGTCTCTCAGCCTCGGTTTGATCTGACTCCCGAAACGTCGAGGACCGTTCGAGTCTCTTCACCGGGCCAGTGTTTGGTTTCGAGATGCGGCCCGGATGGCAATTAATGAAGTTAAACACTGGGAAGGCAAGACAGAGAGAGAGAGAGAGAGAAAGAGATAGAGAGAGAGGGAGAGAGGGAGAAGAATATAATAATCATAATAATAATAATAAAAAGAGATTGATTTATCAGGTTTTATTCAAACTTGTTGAAAAGTAAAAGAAAACCCTCAGCAGATGTGAACGGAGATTGTTTCTTCGTCTGCGGCTATTGTGAACAAAAAAAAGAAAAAAGAAAAAAAGAAAAGCAGACGGCAAAGAGCTGTTCTTGAAGACAGGACACTCTGAACTTGGGCAAACAAAAGACCTCGTCAAGTGATGTTTGTACACAGTCGGTGTGGTATAACTCGCGGCTCATGCGACCATTGACGACTTCCCGCACAACAAAGACTCGCCTCCACGCTTCTCACAACACAACACAACACAACACAAACGCGGTCGATGTGTAAGACTTTCTTCCACCGATCCCGAAATTAACTTTTGCAAAGCTACAAGATGAGAACGTTTTGACAACAGTTGGGCATCCAGCGCCCGCTGAAAAGAAATCGCGACAGGAGATCTGTCCTACGAGCGGAGCCTCGCAGTCGAACAAGCGAATGTCACAACAAGCAAGCAGCAGACAATGGCGCGCGCGGTCGGAGCGTAGAGGAAAGAATGAATAAGGTCGCACAATACGCCCATGTTTTCCCCCGTCTGGTTTTCATTGTCGGTCTTAGCGTATTGTGGACCTGTGAAAACATTTATAAACACAACACCGAAAATGGACATTTTAAGCTCGAGTTAAACAAGTTTCCATGCACGGCAATGATTGGGTTTAAGCACGGGACGGCTGTGTGTTCAGCTAGCAAAAGTTAGATGTCATAAATGTGTTAATCTCCTCGTTTATTCATTTTCAGTAAAGAAACACAGAGATGTAGTGCATTAAGCATGACAGGACAACAACAATAACAACAACAACAACAACAGTAGTAGCAACAGCAACAACAGCCGCCATAATAAAACAGTAAAGTGATTATAAGTATGCTACTACTACTACTATTATTACTGCTACTACTACTAATAATAATAATTATGATAATAACAATAACAGTAACTAATAATAACAACAACAACGACAAAGGACAAGGACAACAACAACAACAATAACAATAACAATAACAGCAACAAAAATGACTTACTCCAGTGTGTTGCTATTTTAATTTTACATAGACATGTTTTCTATTTATAAAAACGAGCATATATAAACACATTTACAAGTATATATATATATACAGAGAGAGAGAGAGAGAGAGAGAGAGAGAGAGAGAGAGAGAGAGAGAGAGAGAGAGAGAGAGAGAGAGAGAGATACACACACAGACATACATACACACAGATATATATATATATACACACACATGTAGACACATAGATACATACATACATAACTAAAACAGTCTACATTTGGAGACCGATACATAATGCGATGTGTATTTTGCACAATAAAATCTACACAGTTTTAATGACTTGTTTGAGTGTCTCCATACTGAGATGATGTAAATCTGAAAGTAAAGAGTATTTTATTAATCCACAAAACAGCATTTTATTGACGTCGGTCACATTGTTAAGCAACACTCAGAGAGGAAATTCGTTGTAATAATTTCAAGTGCTATTCTTTCTGATTAGCAGCAAATGATCTTTTACATGTACCTTCTCATAGGCAGGACAGTACATATCACGACATTGTTATACCTGTTGTTGGCAATGACTGGAAAAAAAAAAAAAAAAAGATTCAGTTGTCACCCAAGATGGATCGATCCGTTAACCCATCGCACACTGAGCGGACGTTTTACCACTGAGCTATGTTGAGCAACTGAAAGTCAACGCATCTCTCTTTGTACACAGATCATACGTTTAAACAAACCCGCTTCTCCTCATACACGAAACTTGAACAAGCGTGGATTGTATTATTCTGATTGAAAAATACCAGCTAAATAATAAAAAAAAAAAAAAAAAAAAAAAATTGTTGTATTTTCTGTTTTTCATTTCTGCGTGACTGACCAAATGGAAGCCATATGGACACAAACGTTCCCGGATCGGAAGTAAATCGTAATTCGAAACTTTGGGATGGAGTTTCAAATTGGTACATTACTTTACATACGTTTAGCAGATTAGAGTTAAGATTTCCAATTATATGCGTAAGTTTCTTAGGTGACAAAAAAAAAAAAAAAAGAATATATTTTTTATTTGGTGTAATTTTCTGGGTTAATCCTGTCTCTATTCGCGAGAAAAGCAGACACTCTCCATCTTGTTTTGTAAGCGATGTCTAACTCAATTAACGAAATCTGACACTGACTTCTACTTTTACAAAAGGTAAAATTTCGCAATGAATCTTTCACTCCCAGGGTACCGGGATCAAGTTCTGCTAGCGTATTTCTTTGACATCTGTAGAAAAGATATTTAATTGTACGTAACGAGATAACTGTGACTATATTTGTCTCTGTACGTTCGTGTGGTATCTGGGATCGAATTCGGGTACAGGCTTTGCTGACAGACATCTGTCATTCAAATGAGATAAAAAAAAAAAATTAACTGCATGTACAATCATGACTGCATGTGTCCATAAATAGCACCTGGTTATACAAAAAGCATGTACAGAATTCAAGGTTTTTTTTTTTTTTTTTTTTTTTTGTGTTTATATATAAATATTTTTTTAATTTATTTTATTTTATTTTTTTTTTTTTTGATGAGGAAACTACCTATATTGTCATTAATTACAATATCGCCTCCAGATACTTGCTTACAAAAATAATATCTAATTCATTTAATAAAATCCCTTACAAGATTTTGCACACACACACACACACACGCACACGCTCACGCACACACGCACTCACGCATACACGCACGAACACACAGACGGATGATACAAATATCCTTAAACGAAGAAGTATTGTTTTTGTAATCAGTGACTAAGATCAGGAATCTCTTTCGTGTTTCAGGATCTACGACAAGATCTGCACTATGCGAATATTTGTCCACAGATTTCCTGCAGCATGTGTGAAAATCAATAGAGACCTCTGATTATAAACACACATAAAACAAATAACTGTCAGCAGTTTGAAGTAATTCTGGGATGCCCTGGATCGCACCCGCCTACTGGTTTCATAACATGGTATAAAGAGACTGAGATCTAGGAAATACAAAGACACATATTTGTGTTTTATAGACAACTAGGTTTTAATAAAAGATGGTTGTAATAAATAGGATAACCCGGTTTAAAAAAAAAAAAAAAATTATAAATAAAAACACAAGAATTATAAATAAAGAAATAAAAAAATCGAAATTTTAAAATTTACA
>CM022665.1:41798651-41821151 GCA_012295275.1 Chrysomallon squamiferum
CTACTACTACTACCACTATCACTACTATCAATATCACTTTTGCTACTACTTTTCCTTTACTTCTAATACTAAAACAACAACAAAATCTAATTATATTAAAACTATTACAAATAATATGTAACAGCAACAACGAAACAAAATAATAGCAACAACAACGACAACATCAACAACTACAATAATCACAATAACAACAACATCAATAATAACAATAACAATAACAATAACAATAATAATAACAATAACAATAACAATAATAATAATAATAATAATAATAATAATAATAATAATAATAATAATAACAATACACGATGAAAACAAACGTAAATAAAACAATATGAAGAATCAGCTAACAAACACGCACACCTACTGCATAAACTCAGACATCACATATTTTTATTTTATCTCGTGTAATAAAACCGAGAGTCAAATATCTGATTACAGGCCTTATTTAAATATCGTCACAGCAGCTGTACAATTAACATAATCCCCCGTTTTTAAGCCTTTTTAATGATAAACTTCCTACGTTAAACAAAACCCCATCTGATTTACGTCCGTGCTTATCGCGTACGTTTGTCGTAAATGCCTCGCGTAAAGTATAGCATCATGTAGGCTGTGAGTAAAATAATACCTCAACTGTTTTGAAACTTGTAAAGTACTACAGCATCTGTTGTTAATAACTGAAGTGTTTGTTTTATTTTGTGTTTTATTTAAACTCTTATAAGAAAATTAAATTAAAAAAAAAAAAAAAAAGACTGAACGAAAACTTGAATACGTCTACTACTACTATTACTACTACTCATGCTCTACTGCTGTCACTACTACTATTGTTGCTTGCTGCTACTACTACTACTACTACTACTACTACTACTACTACTGCTACTACTACTACTACTACTACTGTTACTACTACTGAAGCTCTACTACTACTACTACTACTACTACTACTGTTACTACTACTGAAGCTCTACTACTGCTACTACTACTAATTCTTACTATTATTATTATTATTATTATGAAAATGATGATGACGATAAAACTATCCAACGCCGTATAATGGTAAATAAAATATGTCAGGTTGACGTTAAATAAAACATTCCCTTCCTAATAATAATGATGATGATGATGATAAAACGAAGAATAACAAGGCAGTGATGATTCTGTTTGCCTACTAATATATTTTATTAAGTAAAATATGACAGTCTCGCAGAAACATTTTGTTTGACAGTTAAACCACTTTTTAATTTAATATGCCGCGTAATTACAGTTTATAAATTGTACAGAAATAAAAACTGTGCGAAAGCACACTTTAACACAAAGGTACTAAATATAATTATTATTATTATAATTACGATTAGATTTTTTTAAAGTTAAATCATTTAGAAAGACGAAATCATTGACAAGTTTATGAAAACTGGGGTTGAGATGAGTTTATTAGGCCTCGAATACGTTGTTGTATTTTCCCCATTGGTCACCGACAGAGAATAACGATCAGTTCCCATTGTTTAGATTAAGTAATATTATCATTTCGGTTGTATCCATCTTTTGCTGTTCTTGGCTGTAATCTATCCATCCGGTCCTCATAATCCACTTCTCCGCGTAACGTTTTAATACCACGAAATACCGGAAACGACAACACAAACGTTAATGTTTTTATTATTTTATTTTATACTTAAAAAACCAGAAAACAAAACAAAACAAAAAAAAAAAAAAAAAAAAAAAAAAGAAGAAAAGAAAACAAAGAACGAACGAAAACGATGACAGAATCGTCATCTTTCGAGAGTCCTGTTTGCTTTTTAACATGGCGTCATCCATTAAACCGCCAAAGAATGAACGACAAACGCTGGTCCCAGTAATGACGCGTAAGGACGGAAAAACGCCAATGTGAACTTGTGTTCGTGATACAAAAAAAAACAAAAAAAAACTCCCCGACTCCCCGGCCAGACAGACAGGCACTCGTTGGACATGAGACGCGCTGCGAAGGAGAGATTAGTTTGCCCGCATTCAAACACAGTTACGACTCTGACTTTTAACCCGAGACCTGGGGCAAGTGGACACATGATGGACATTAGAGAAAGAAGAAGTACAGAAGTGGCCATTGTACGTGGAAGAACCCGGATGGGAGCAATTGTTTACGTTCTGTGTCAAGCAGGCTACGTTTAACCTCGCAGAGTTTGGCTGGCAGGGCCGCGGAGGCTATGGCGAACAAATGCAACAAAGATCTGATTATTAAACTGTTTAAATATGTCTTTAATTGCACGGAATATCTGATATCACAAGAGTCTGAAGGATAGCGGGTTCGGTTCGCTGCAAGAACCTCAAACGCTTTTGACAAAGGGAAAGAGATACAAGTACCACGTACAGCACGATTTGAAGCTTATTAAATATATTTTGTGATTGTTGCTTTATTTGTATCTGGACGTCAGTTTTGGTTGATGTATTAAAAATAATAATAAAATAAATAAAAAGAAAGAAAGAAAGAAAGAAAGAAAAGAAAAAAAAAAAAACTGTTACAATATTATAACAAGTCCATTCAGATTCACGGAGTAAATCATTTGCTTTTCTTTCTTTTATAAAAATGTAAAACAAATAACAACAACAACAACAAAATAAATAAATAAATAAATAAAAACAACAAACAAACAAACAAACAACTCATTTCAAATTCACGGAGTAAATCATTTGCTTTCCTTTCTTGTGTAAAAATGAAAAACAAATAATGATAACAACAACAACAACAAAATAAAAAAATAAATAAATAAATAAACACCGACCAAATAACTACTAATTAAATTTGTCGGAAATATCGTTTAGAGTAATTCAAAGCTGTTAACTAAATTAAGCTTAATTATTTTCTAACTCTGACACAGTATGTAAATAATAATTATAATTATTCAGTAATGGTTTTATTTGCAATAAAAAAAAAAATAATAATAACAATAAACAAAAAAAAAAAAATATATAAAATACCACATACAATAAACGAAATAAAGAGAGGACTTTTACAAGATTCGAACACGCTGTCTACCAAATACATTACGAAATGAAACGATCTTAACCGAGTGATCTTTAAAAAAAAAAAAACACACGATGCCCTTGCACGCCTACATCAAGAACACACAAAACGCAATGACATGCAGATATGTTTGGCATTATAATTACGCAAATTAGAAAAGGCACACACACACACACACACACACACACACACACACATTTCGCATAATTTAATTACAGTTATTTAGTTCTCTCCCTTTTTTTTTCCACTAAAAAAAAAGAAAAAAAAAAAAAGCCCTGTGAACTAGCCTCGTTATGGTGTCACATTGCTGACGGAGGGCCGAGTTCCGTAATGTTGAAATTACGTGAACAAAATGCTGTGGCGACAACTTCATTGTGTAATGAGCGGCAAATAGAGGATATTAATCATTACCAGGTCGCTACATCAACAGAGCAGGTTAACACAGTGTACCGACAAATAATCGTGAGAAAGAGCAGTGGTATTTAGTATATATATGTATATTTTTTTATTATTATTTTTTTATTTTATTTTATTTTATTTATTTTTTTTGTTTTTTACTTTTTATTATTATTATTTTTTTTTTTTTTTTTTTTATTTCATTTCATTTTACTTTTTATTATTTTTTTTTAAATTATTTTTTTTTTCATTTTTTATTATTATTATTTTTTTTTAATTACATCAGTTGTGATTGTTTCATTATTATTATTATTATTATTATTATTACTACTACTATCACTACTACTATTATTGTTGCTGCTGCTGCTGTTGTTCTCAACATCATCATCAATATAATTATTATTATTGTTGTTATTACTACTACTGCTGCCACTACTACTACTACTATAACAACAACAACAACAACAACTACTACTACTACTACTACTACTACTACTATTATTACTACTACTACCGCTAATATTATTATTATTATTATTATTATTATTATTATTATTTATAAATAACAGAAGGCTTAAAATTGATTTTAAATCCTTTTCAGGATTTAATATAATAATGTGTGCACATATATCTCTTTTCATACATTTATGTTGCACTCTCTCTCTCTCTCTCTCTCTCTCTCTCTCTCTCTCTCTCTCTCTCTCTCTCTCTCTCTCTCTCTCTCTCTCTCTCTCTGACTATTACTACAAAGATTTAAAAACAAAAATTGATTATATATTATTCTATAGTAATTAAAACTGTAATTATACGTAATAAATTATTACATTTTAATGACTTTAAGAAATAAATATAAATATCAGTAGATATTAGAGAAAGGGAGAGCCACCGGTATTTAATAATTATGATAATAAATAAATAAATATTTTCTTTTGTTTCTTTCTTTCTTCTTCCATCTTTTCTTTTCTTTTTTTTTTTTCTCTCTCTCTTTCCATTTCAAATTAACCCATTCTTTTATCCCTACCACCATAAGTTCATAATTTTTACGATAAACTCTAATTGGTCAATACAGTCACGTGAACATTCTTTTGATTAATGGCAGACGCCTGTCATTTTGTCTTGTCGTCTGCTAAAGCTTGAATGTGATGTGCGTGACGTCATTGTTATTAAATTACTTTATTAAAAATCGATTAAGGAACTACTAATTAAATATGTCGGAAATACTGTTTAGAGTAATTCTTAGCTGTAAACTAAATTTTCGTGTGCCAAACGAGTTGTATAATAGAACAAAATCAGCGAACCCGGATACATTACAAAAATAATTAAAATTCCATTAAAACTTCTGCTACAGAACTATCATGTTGAAATCAGTTTAATTAATCATTGATTTTGACTGCTCTCTGAGAAATGTCATTATAAAAGGAGTTATTATGGTGAAATAATTCATTATATATTAGTAATGACACGTGACGTCATCAACATTTGTAACGTAATAATACTTTCGTTTATTTCGATTGGCTCTGACAAAGTACAATTACTATTACTACTAGTGCCACTAATAGTAGTAGTAGTAGTAGTAGTAGTAGTAAAAGAAGAAGAAGAAAATAATATATAAATACATATGCTATTGCTATTGTTGTTTAGTTCACGTTATACCAGAATATAATGTAATTATACTAATTGTTTTATATGTAATAAATACATTAATTGCTAGAATATAGTATTATTAACATACACTGAACGCGCGCACTATACAATTGTATTATTTAAATAACATTTGGAATAAAAGCTGTTATTATTGACGTTGGTGATGATGATAGCAAAATACATTATAATTAAATGGGGGCAGTTAATTGGTTTTTTCCATTATCAGTATTTAAGAAATTGTAATAAGTGAAATGTTTTGTGAAACATTTCTAATCCATACTTTAATCTTTATCTCTTTTTATTTTCATTCAGTAAAACAGTATAAAATACTTTGATAAATAGATGTTATAATTATACAAGAGGAAAAAAAAAAAAAAAAAAAAGATAATGAAGTTAAAGAAAGAAAGAAATGTACACTAGTTTCGCTTGCCCGTACCGATTTTTAATTGACACTTAATAGCTACAGCTACGAGTGTCACCATTTGTACCAGTCTATCTTGTCTGTGACGTCATGGGGTGACACTTTAACGCGCCCGAAGCGAGCAGACATTGTACCGGACTTCTGAACGTGCGCCACGCGCTGAAAACCTCTGGCAACCCTCATTGCAGCACGTGCGCACTGCCGCACTGACCACTGGATGACGGTGGCCGGAGGGTGGGGTCACTAGCTGTAATTATGCGTGTAACTGGGGGTCAGGTCAACGAAATTTTCAGTGCTTTTGTTTTTCATTTATTGTGCGCAAAAGCTGGTGGGAATTTAATTGGGAGTCGTTTGGCAACAAATTGAAGTTATTTTTATTGTCGGCGTTAACAAAGAAACACAAATTTAATTGTTTTGAACGACGAGGGAAAATAAAACAGTGAAACTGTAATTCGGTATTTTTATCGTTAATTTGTTTTGCACTGTCAAATTATTAAGTCACTGCGGGTGCGGGAATAAACCGTACATGTCATGCGCAGACCTACGAATGGAACGATAATGGCGCGCGCCAAATATCCTCCACCCTAATTTTTTTGCAAAATGATTTCTAATGTTTTTTTGTTTTTCATTTAAAACAGTTGTGTTCCATTCTGAAATTATTATGTGTAATAATGATGAATTTTTTGAGTAGGCTACAAAAAATTAAAGATATAAAAAAAAAAAAAAAATTGTTGTAATTAAGTTAATCTATCAGAAAATCGGCGCTTCTTTTTCTTTTCAAGTTTATGTTAGTACTGTCGGATGATAAAATTACATTTAGATTTGATTGAAAAATATGAAATAGGTAGGTAAGCGAAGAAATATATTGAGAGAGAGAGAGAGAGAGAGAGAGAGAGAGAGAGAGAGAGAGAGAGAGAGAGAGAGAGAGAGAGAGAGAGATTAGCTATTTTTAAAATGAAAATGTTTATCAAAATTATCTTTTAAGATCAAAACCAGCAACTAAATATTAAAGAAATAGTTTTGAACAAATATACATCTAATTAAATTGTATGCCTTTTTGTTGGTGACCGATGACGATGTTGTTGATGATTGTATCTATATCTATCTGTCTAAATAGACACATAGTGTGTGTGTGTGTGTGTGTGTGTGTGTGTGTTTATTTATTTTCAGAAAGTTTTCTTTAATTATAACGAAGGGGCTATTGGCTATGTTCTGCATTTATCAAAAGAATATAGTTTTTAAAATAGTTGTTTTTAAATATTAAACTTTTCTCAAAAAGTATCATGTATTTAACAACTAAATTATATTTCAGAAAGAATCATACTGACATTTTTATTTTATTGTTATGTTTTATTACTGATTTCAATTAAATATTTTATTTATCATATTTTACATTGCTTTAGTTAACTTTTATATATTATTTTCATATTTAGTTGTTTATTTATTTATTTTGATTTGGTTTGAGTTCATTTATTTATTTTTTTTTATTATTTGTTGACAATTCTCTTGGACAGATTCAAAACGAACGAGTCTATGTATTCGTAATACTTTTGTTATAATTTAAGAGACTGGGTTTCAATAGTTTTAATTTTAAAATTAATAAAAGATTAAAAAAAAAAAACTAAAGTAAAACCGAAAGATGTTAAAATAACAATAATAAAGTCTAACATATATATTATTTCAACAAAACATGCTCCTGTTGTTTTAATAAATATATTTTTTCCACAGTAATACATTTTCAGTTGAACTTTTGAATTATTAATAAAATACAGAATATATCATTTCATCGTATATCTGTTTATTAACACTCTTTTTACTTCCATCTTAATGGTTTTCATTTACTTTTTTATTTATTTTCGTTCACATTTGTTAGCTTTTGTCTTTCGTTTTGCTTTCGTTCGTTCGATCATATTGCTGCTAGCCTTTATTATTCATCTATTTTTATTATTTGTTCCTTCTTTTGTAAAGTTACTTCTGTCATCCAGTTCATCCACCTCTCAATCTATCGATCTTAATACGACTAGTATTTCAGAAAACATCGTAAACACTGATATCAATATAAAAAAAATTAAATTATATTTTCTGGTCGTTAAAATATTAATCAAAAGAGGCGTGGAATCAGAATCGTCGCAACAGAATAAAATTAACGATTAATTTTCCACTCGGATATTCTTTCTGTTCTATGCATTTAACTCTCATTTATTCAGACAACAATAAACAACACCCTGTTTGTGTTAATAAATGGAAACAATAAACGTTATTGCTTTCCATAATTCGCGCCCTTTCGAGGAAAAGCCGCCATTTACAAACCGCTGCGACAGTGGCGGTTGTTAGGCATGTGAGCTTGCGCCGAGTGAAATTAGACCACGCTATAGGCTTCGTGCGACGAGTTGTAAAATGCTTGATAATTATCTTATAGTCAAATAATCTATTCTGTTATTATTGCGTTTGCAGGTGTCTACAAACAGTTTCTGCATTTCGAGTCTGAATACAGGCGCCCATTGAGTGCTGCTATAAAACGCAATTGAAAAAAATTAAGCGTTCGGTTTCTAAAGGTCGCGCGGAGATTTACGAGTTATTTGCCGTGCGAATCGAAAAGAAATGTTATTCCGCACCTCGCCGGTGCGACTGTTAAAAGGCACCTGTTTGTGGAAGGTATACACATGTAAATGAAATTGAAGTAATCGCAAAACAAACGCAAATGATTCTAAATACAAACGGACAATATTTTACGAAAAAAAAGAGTCTTTCTCAATATTCCCGGTTTTATTATTCTTTAATATCGACACGTATTAATTAACAGGTATAATATACAGAGGCGGGTTCTGTCTGTCTATATGCAATTGTAAATTAGCGGAACTGTTTGAAAATGTATTTTATATTTTTCCCCTTTCTGGTAATGTCAGTGAAAATTTTTTTTTTAAAAGCTCCATAAAATATAATAAATAAAGAAACTGAAATTGAATGGAAATCATATTATTATTTTACCCCCATAATTCTCTGTTATTTAATTAATAAAAAGTCAGTATGATTCTTTCTGAAACATAATTTAGTTGTTAAATATGATACTTTTTGAGAAAAGTTTAATATTTAAAAACAACTGTTTTAAAAACTTTATTCTTTTGTTAAATGCAGAACATAGACAATAGCCCCTTCGTTATAATTAAAGAAAACTTACTGAAAATAAATAAACACACACACACACACGCGCACACACACACACACACACACACACACACACTGTGTGTCTATTTAGACAGATAGATATAGATATAATCATCAACAACATCGTCATCTGTCACCTACAAAAAGGCATATCTTTACATTTTAATTAGATGTATATTTGTTCAAAACTACTTCTTTAATATTTAGTTGCTGGTTTAGATCTTAAAAGACAATTTTGAAAAACATTTTCATTTTAAAAATAGCTAATCTCTCTCTCTCTCTCTCTCTCTCTCTCTCTCTCTCTCTCTCTCTCTCTCTCTCTCTCTCTCTCTCTCTCTCTCAACTAGTTATTTGCTTTGTTTTTCACCTCCATTCCTTCTTTGAAAATAACAAAAAATAAACATATGCAATACACTACCATCTTTTTGGTGCGCGTGAAAAAGACAATGGTATTATTATTGCGACTATCTCGTATACGATTAGACTATACTGCATTGTACGATGTTAATGAATAAATGTAGCATTATACCCCAGTTTGTTGTAATGTACGTTATTTATTGCACCGTGTTTGTATTTCGTACTATTCTGTTGTAATTATATATACTGCACTACAATGTCTTTCAATTCGTTAATGATTAGGCCCATTAAGGTTATATTGTGAATGTTCAAAACAAATTTAATTTTAATTTAATTTAATTTAATTTTTAATTTTCTATTGTCATTATTTACAATCGTTATCATAATGTTAATTGTGTTAGCCGTAATCATTATTATGTGTTGCAGAGCAGATAGTAGTAGCAACAGCAGCAACAGCAGCAACAATAGTAGTAGTAGTAATAGTGAAGGTAGTAAAAGTGATAGTAGTAATAGTAGTAGTAGTAGTAGTAGTAGTAATAGTGAAGGTGGTAAAAGTGATAGTAGTAGTAATAATACGGAAGATAGTAATAGTAGTAGAATTAGTAATAGTGAAGGTAGTAATAGTGATAGTAGTAGTAGTAATAGTGAAGGTAGTAATAGTAGTAGTAATAGTGAAGGTAGTAACAGTAGTAGTAGTAGTAGGAACTGTAATAGCAATGGTAGTAGTAGTAGTAGTGGTAGTAGTACTAGTAGGAACAGTAATAGCAATGATAGTAGTAGTAGTAGTAGTAGTAGTAGTAGTAGTAGTAGTAGTAGTAGTAGTGGCAGTAGTAGTAATTGTAGTAATAACAGTTGTGGCAGTAGTAATATAATTTATAACAGTAGTAGCAGTAACAGTTAAAGCAGTCGTAGTAGTAGTGACAGTGGTGGAAATAGTAACAGTAGTAGTAATACTAGTAGTAGAGGTAGAAGTAGTGGTAGCAGTAGTAGCAATGGCGGACCTACATTTTTGGGGCTCTCAAGCTTCAACGAGGTCTGCATAACCATTGTTATTTTCTTCAATGGTCTTGTTCCATGACAAATCACCATAATTCTATTGTATTTTATTTTATTATATTATTTGTTTTTTTAAATCTTTTTTTTTTTTTTTTTTTTTTTTTTTTTTTTAAGTTTTGGATTACATTTGTGAAACAAAGTGGTCTAAAGTCGCTTTTGGTTTTCCATCTGTCTTCAGGGCTCCGACGTTTAAGCTTCATTAGTGTCATAACATATGCGTCCCTGAATAGTAGTGGCAGCAGCTGTAGACTTGACACAATGTCACGTTCTGTTTTTCCTTTAATAATAGGGGTAATACAAGTAAATGTATCGTTGTTGCAACAGTAGTAAATACAAAACACGGAAGAACCAAATTCATCAACTCAGTCTTAATAGACTTTTTATATAATTTATTTATAAATTGCAGTCTTTTATTTCTGTAAAGGGAAGTAATATTAAGTGGAGATAACTCTGTTATAAATATAAGACAAATAATGTACATGTGCGATAAGTATTTTGAATTAGTTTTCGAAGTAATAATTATGTCTTATTAAAATGGATGACCAGGGATGTCCAAGATGTAAAACAACAAAATACCGGAATCCATCTCTAAAGCTGCTGGTTAACAGCTGTGGTCATACATTGTAAGTTTTTCTATGACACCTGTTTTTAAGCGTAAATGTTACTATTTCCGGACTTGACGTATTTTCGTAACTGATTTGTTTTTATACAGATATTATTGAATCTGTGATTTAATATTTGTTTTGTATCTGTTTCTAACAAAGTAATAAAGAGATGTATTAGTGGTACTTTTTTAAACTGCAAAGCCTTTTCTCCACAAAAATAAACCAGAATAACCATGCAAGAGTTAATGAAAATAACACGTCATTTATTTATTTTCACAGTATGTCCAACAGTGTGTTGTGTGTGTGTGTGTGCGTGCGTGCGTGTATGTATTAGACCATGTAAATTCAAATAGTTAGAGCTGTAAATATCAGAACATTAATCTTCTTTTATTTTCACAAAATAACTTAAACGTAAAAGAAATGAAAGAACAAAATTAAACTACATAATTGTATAAACTAAAATAAAAAGAAATTAATAAATAAAATATTTTCATTTTTATTTATTTATTTATTTATTTTTGTTTTATGAACGCCACACTGTGAATGTTTTAATATGGACTTTTTATTACAGATGTGAGAGTTGTGTAGATTTGTTGTTTATCAAAGGGTCGGGAAACTGTCCAGAATGTGGCACAATATTGAGGCGAGTGAACTTCAGACTTCAGATTTTTGAGGATCCAGTGGTTGAAAAAGAAGTTGATATCAGAAAGAGAATTTTGAGAGAGTAAGAACTGAAGTAGTTATATAAACTTCATTTTTAAAGACAGAGAAAATTTTGTAAATAAACACGCTCCTAAATACATAAAAAAAAAACTTGTACTGTATGTATCCATATACAAATTAAAAATAAAAAATTAACATAAGCATATATATATATATATTTTTTTTTTAACACAGACATACTTCAAACTCAAATATTTTCACAGTATCCAAAGTATATGCATGTTATTATTAATGTAAAATAAACTTTTGAAAAAAGTATTAACATTTCTGAGTTACCATGAACAGTGTTAACATTAATCAATGTTAATAGTTTTTTCTTCTTTCCGTTTTCTTTTTGCTTTTTTTATTATTATTATTATTATTATTATTTTAAAGCTTTAACAAGAAAGAAGAAGATTTTGAAGATCTGAGAGCTTACAACGATTATTTAGAAATGGTTGAAACTATTAGTAAGTGAAGCTTTGTGAATGTATCTGTGGAAATTATGTTATAATCTTGTTTAGACTATCATTAGCTAATTTGATGGAGTAGTAGGATTTCGTGGCTCAGATCTTGTTAGTGTTTTAATTGATTAAGTGTTAAGTGATGCATTAAACAGTTGTAAATCCATTGAATGGAGGTGTTTAATGATATCCCTTTACATGTGTATATTAATGGTTGTTAGGGTATTTGTGTTATTTTGATGTTTAAGATCAAATATTTTTTTTTATATACAAGTTAAAAAGTATATTTGATTAATTATTAGTTTTTAGAGATTATTTTCAGTATTTTGAGATATTAAAAATCAGATATTTTTTACTTAAGTTAAAAAGAATATTTTTATGATAATTAATAGTTGTATAGAATTGTTTGCAATAACTTGACATTTAAAATCGTGTAATTTTTAACAGAGTTATAAAGAACAATTTTATATTAATAAATGGTTGTTTGGGATTATACTACGTTATTTTGAAGTTTAGCATTTAATACTTTTTATGTAAGTTAAAAATAAATTTTTCTTTTCCATTTAGTTTATAATCTGGCAAAGGGAGTGGATGTGGAATCAACTCGCAAAATGATTGACCAGTATAAGAAAGAGAACAAAGAAATCATCAAGAAAAATATGTCAAAGATGGTGAGTTAGAGATGTGTTATGTTACAAAAGATTACACAGCACAACTCCAGCAGGTCTGTGACATATTGTCAAGAATCGTAATTTAAAATTTTTCTTTCATCTTAGGATTATATTTTATATATTTATTTATTTTAATTTGTCTTTCTCGTTATTTGTTTGGCAGTTTCAAGATGGAAACACATTAATTGGCTGTGGAAAAAATGTTTTATTAATCATAATTTTCACCTGAAGTCATTTTCATTGTAAAGGTTATTCAGTGAATGTTAAAAAATTGTGTTTACAATTTCCACCAATAAATGTTTCATTCATGTTTCTACCATTCAGAACACTATTTGTTTTAGATTTTAGTATACATTTAAAAATATTAACTATCTGTTGTTCTTCATACATATTTATCAATTTTCAGCAGTAAAGATAACTCATGAAAACTACTTGGTTACAGAGTTAAAACTACACCATAAGCATACCAAACAAACTTGTTAGTTACGTAGTAAAGATTACAGATACATTCTGTAAAATAAATATTCTTTCACGAAATAATTGTGATATTTTGAAAAGGATTTTTGCAGAGTATCTTGAATTTACACAAACCGAATTACAAAAACTCTTCCACTATAAAAAAATCTTCTGAATGGTTACAGAAAAACAATTAGAAATATTTTGAATTCAAATACTTCATAAACTTACATTCAGAACTATTTGTTACTGATTAAACATTAGTAATATGCTGAATTTAGTCACGTATTCTGTCACCAAAAATGTATATTGAAAAATATTTGTTACTGATCAAAGATTAGGAATATTCTGTATCTGATGAAACACAACAACACAACAAACTGATATTAAAAAGTAAAATTTGTTGCTGATTAAAGATAAAAAATGTATTGAATTTATTCAAACGCTCTGTCACTAAAAACTGATATTAAGAGAGATTTGTTACAGAGTAAAGATGAGTATTTTGAATTCTGTCACTAAAAAAGATATTAAGAGATATTTGTTACTGATTAAAGATAAGAAATGTACTGAATTTATTCAAACACTCTGTCACTAAAAACTGATAATAAGAGATATTTGTTACAGAGTAAAGATGAGTATTTTGAATTCAGTCATTAAAAACTGATAATAAGAGATATTTGTTACAGAGTAAAGATGATGATTATTTTTAATTCAGTCACTAAAAATGATATTAAGAGATATTTGTTACAGAGTAAAGATGAGTATTTTGAATTCAGTCATTAAAAACTGATAATAAGAGATATTTGTTACGTAGTAAAGATGAGTATTTTTAATTCTGTCACTAAAAACTGATATTAAGAGGTATTTGTTACAGAGTAAAGATGAGGAGTATCTAGAGATGTTGATAGAACAGGAGAAGGAGGAGTCAGAACACAGAAAACAGTTAGCAGTGTCAGAACAACAGCAAGAACTGAACGCAAAGAAACGCCACAAGAAAGCGCTCATTGACGATCTCGTAAGAAACTCCCAGTTTTTAATATTATTTTTATTGTTTAGTATTTAAAAACAACCATTTTTATTACTGTAGGACTTCATACTTTAGTATTAAATTTGCTGGTTTGGTAAAATTAGCATCACAAGAAAGCTCTCTTTGACGATTTGGTAAGTAAAAACCGAGTTTTTAAGATTATTGTTGTATTACGTTATAGTTTAATATTTAAAAACAACAATTTTTATTGCTGTAGGACTTAATATTTAATTTGGTCGTTTGGTAAAAATAGCATCACAAAAAAGCTCATTGAATGAAAACCCAGTTTTTAATATTATTTTAGTATTTTTAGTTTAGTATTTAATAACAATAATAATAATAATAACAACAACAATAATAAATTATAAAAAATATACTACCTCTGCTACTAATACTGCTTCTAATAATAATGATAGATTTAGATATTAAATACATTTTTATTACATTATACATGAGTAATTTATTTTAACTGTTTATTATTTTTTTTTTCAGATGTTTTCTGATTTGCCGGCAGATGCTATTGTTGCCAGTCACAGAGAAACTGTGGCAGCTGAGGAAGTGGAGTCAACCATTCCCAAAGACAAAGCCATGCACTTCTCTACTGGAATCAAAATTGTAAATTCACTCATAGTTTTTAGACACACAGATCCCTACAGTGTTTGCTTTGCTTACTTTATTCCATAAGCAAAAATCTCAGTTATTTAATAATTCAAAGGGCCATTAAATGTGTGTTCTGCGTGTCTTTTTAAATTTTTAAAATGTTTTATATTTTATATATTTTTTTAATATCTTCATTCCTTTTCCTGGCATTTTGAAATATCTAATGTGTAAAATATCACTCTCATTATTCCAGAAAAAAATGTGGGTTATATAATTCAGAGGAAGCTGTTAACAGGAATTTCTTCAAATATGTAGTTATTATATTTCAGCTGATTGTTGTCATTTCTAAATTCTTTTATTTTTTTATTTCTTTATTTCTTTATTTTTATTATTATTATTTTTTTTTTTTATTACTATTGTTATTATTATTATTATTATCATCATCATTATTATTATTATTATTATTTTGAAATATCTCAAATTCCTTGTCAAGAAAGTAAAAATTAATGAATGTTTGAGATAATCAGTAAATATTATGCTACAGCGAATGTTCAAAAAGAAGTTTAAAAGGGATTATAATATCAAGACAGAGAAAGAACAGTGGTCAGTAACTAGGAAACTGTGAGCTCAATAAACTACTTATGCTTAGTCCAGTGTCAGTTTTTTGTGAACCACAAATCAATAGGAATTATCACTTACTAACTTCATTTTAAAAATAAGCCAGTGGTAAAAAAAAATATATACATAACTGTGAACTGATGTCAAAAATATACATAACTATGAACTGATGTAGAAAATAAACATCAAATGTCTGTCTGGCTTAGTTCCTTAAAAACATTTTCATGTTATTTTTTAACCTTGATTTTTAATTTTATTTTCACAGGGTCATCAGGAAGCATACATCCCAGTACCGAAAGATGAAGAAGTGTCTCTGTATAGTTATGTCCCATTTGAGCTGGAGAACTGTGGTCCTCACTTGCCAACCATTGATGATATTTTGTCTTGTGGGTAAGTGGTGTGATGTGTTCTGTGTGTTACAGAAATACCTGTCATGTCTCTGGTGTGTTCATATCAATAACAGTGTTATATATATATTGAGCAGGAGATGTGTTATTTGTATTACAGTTAATGATAAAACTCGTGGTAACAAAACAGCCCAATTTAGTGTATGTTGACAGCTATTAAAGGTAAGCGTGGTGATATTTTAGAATTTAGTGTATGTTGACAGCTATTAAAGGTAAGCGTAGTGATATTTTAGAATTTAGGGTATGTTGACAGCTATTAAAGGTAAACGTAGTGATATTTTAGAATTTAGTGTATGTTGACAGCTATTAAAGGTAAGTGTGGTGATATTTTAGAATTTAGTGTATGTTGACAGCTGTTAAAGGTAAACACACCATTGAGTTGACAAATTTGCATAATCTTTGACATTTTTCATGTAGGGTAAGTCAAAACTGAATTAATTTTATTTCCCATTTTACACAATTCTAAATCTGTCATCTGTATACATTCCATTCTAATTAAAACTATAAGCAACAATCCATTCTCAGACATCTTGCCAGATTTGATGTTTTTCTTTTTTCCTAAATACTGACTGTGCTGTTTATTGTTGGTGTTTAACTACTTTATTAGTTTTTTTTATAATTTTATGTAATTTATTGTTGATATAGATTTTTTATTTTGTTTACTATTTTGTTTTATGCAGTATATATGTTGGTATTTAACTTTTTATTTTGTTTTATGTAATTTATATGTTTGTATGTTGACTTTTTGTAAATTAATTTGTTTTGACAAATTTATATGTTGGACATTTAACATTGGTGTCAAAACTTTATTTATTTTATTTTTTTTTAATTTATATATTCATCTGTTACAAAATTTTAAAATTTGTTTTATGTAATTTATATTCCTGTTTTATTTTTTATTTTGTTAAATGTAATTTATATGTTGGTGTTTTAACATTTTATTTTTTTTTTTTATTTTTTTTTGCAATTTATTTATATAGAAAAAAATTTTGAAAAAAAATTTGAAAAAATGAAATATATAAGGACTGATTTATCTCCTTTTTTTTTTAATGAATAGCTAAATATTAGTTTAGTTTTTTTTTTATTTTGTTTTATTGAATGTATGTTTGTGTGTTTTAAATTTGTTCATTATAATTTTGTTTGTTCAGCTTTTAAAATTATATTTTATTTGTTATTTTGTTTTATGTAATTTATATGTTGGTGTTTTAACGTTTTATTTTATTTATTATTTTGTTTTTTGTGTAATTTATATGTTTTAATTTTTTATTTTATTTATTATTTTGTTTTATCTAATTTATATGTTGGTGTTTAACTTTTTATTTTATTTATTTTGTTTTAAGTAATTTATATTTATGTTTTTTATTTTTTTTTTTTATCTAATTTATATGTTGGTGTTTAACTTTCTGTTTTATTTATTATTTTGTTTTGTGTAATTTATATGTTGTTATTTTTTATTATTTTGTTTTATGTAATTCATATGTTGTTATTTTGTTTATTATTTTGTTTTATGTAATTCATATGTTGTTATTTTGTTTATTATTTTGTTTTATGTAATTCATATGTTGTTATTTTATTTATTATTTTGTTTTATGTAATTCATATGTTGTTATTTTGTTTATTATTTTGTTTTAAGTAATTCATATGTTGTTATTTTGTTTATTATTTTGTATTTACATTTTACTTTCAGGTATCTGTCGAATGTACGTTCCTCCTCGGACTCTGAGAGGGGAGGGGGTTTTGAGGCGAGCATCGCGTGTCAGAGAGCTCTGCAAGACGCCTTCAATGGACTTTTCTTTTCTGCTGACAGAGACATTCTGCACGACATTCCGATGGTCACATAGCCGAATTATAATCATTGTTCATCATCAGTAAAAACATCAAACAGAAAGTGAAATGAAGATATTTATCTTTGATAAACTGAAATACCAGGACAGCAAATGTGGATCATTTTTTTTTTTTTTCAAGCAGCTCGTAACCACAGATATAAAAAAAAAAAATCACCGTTATATGTGATATATATGAGTACTGATATTAGTTGTGATAAAAATATTTTTTTACTGAAAAAAAAAAAAAAAAAAAGAGTAGAAAATGGTATTTGCAAAGGTACTGTGAAGCAACAAAATCTTATTCTGAAGATTGTTTTTTGAAAATATCGCTATTCTTTAAAATTCCAGAAAAGCCTAAATATTTGTTATTTCACGTAATTATAAGATATAGCTGGAAGAGATCAACCTAGTTGATAACCAGTTGTTCAGCATCGGCAGTCCAATATAAATTACATGTATTATTCCACAGAAGTTTGTCAAAAATTTGTGTTAAAGGTATTTTTGTTTGATATAATATGGTCAGTGACTGTATTTACAAAAACAAAACATGTTTATTTGTGTGGATAAATGTGAATGAATAATTGTGTTTTGAAAAAGGGAGATAAAAGTCTGTTGTTACTTACATTTATAACTTGTTATTATTATTATTACTAATTATTAATATTATTATTATTATTATTATTTGTTGTTGTTGTTGTTTAAACAGCTTCCAGCAGTTTTTGTTTGGCAGATTTTGGTCCAGACCAAATAAGCAGTGACATCACGCATGTTTTTAGTATGACATCACCATCTGCACAAAGAATATCAAATTTTAATGCATACATGGATATAATTAAATTTAATTAATTTAATTAACTGTAGATATTAACTTTTTATGAAACACAAGACTAAAACAACAACAATAACAATAATAATAATAAATTCTCAAACAAAATTTGTATTATTATATATTATTATTATTCTGTGTTCTTTATTCTAAAAAAAAATGCAAAAGATCTACATTAATCACTTGTTATTATTATTATTAACATTTTGTGTCGTTTATTCTGAAAAGAAATATGAAGGACATTTTCCAACAAGCTGACCAACCATGATATTTTTTTTTTTTTTTTTTTTTTAGCTAATATCAAATAATCTACTTTGAACAGAATTTAGAATAGGTTGGATCTGGCAAATCACCAAATTTTCTTCAACGTTTTGTCTTCTATATGATGCATACAACAGTTTTCATGATAAATTTTCCTGCTTTGCATTATACATTTTCCTTACAGTATAGATCTTAATACTTAAGTATAGATCTTAATACTTAATATATATCTTAATACTTCAGTATAGATCTTAATACTTAAGATGTGTCCCATACTTGGTGAGCTTGACTCAGGAATTGTGGAGTCATTTATTAAAAATCCATGTTTTACTGACATTTTCCACTGAATTATTTAAAAAAAAAAAAAAAAATTTAATTTGCCATAATTTTATAACACAATCACTCAGTGACATCAAGTTAGCAAACAAATCAGCCATGTTGTTTGCAGGATCAAAGACATTGCAGTAACATTTTAGAATTTAGTTTATGTTTAAAGTTATTATCAATAATTAACAGCTCCACAGTTTTGACAAATTTGTATCATCTTTAACGTTTGATACTGTGTAAAACAAACAAATTAATTTTAAAGGGAAAGAGTTTTGCATATTTTTTTTTTTCAGTGTCATCTTTGTTATTGGCCTGAAAGTTAATTTTCAGTTGGAACAGTTACTGCATCTTGTGAATGAAATGGCTTTAGGGTGAATGAATCTACAGTGAAAGTAAGACAAAAGGTGAGCAAATTTAATACTCTCATTTCAAAATGTGACCAAATACAGTTCAGAGTGAGTTCAGTACGTTCTGCACCAATTTCTCAAGTTGGGAACGTTATAACATGGTTTGTTATGTAGCTCTGAAACCAAAAATATACAGCTCGCTATTTCATATTGTATAATGTTAACGAGTACTAATGGGAATGTTATAACATGGTTTGTTATGTTGCTCTGAAACCAAATACACACAACTCACTGTTTCACATTGTATAATGTTAAAACATGGTTTGTTATGTAGTTCTGAAACCCAAAACATAACCTGTTATTTCACTTTGTATAATGTTAATGAGTACTCATGGGAATGTTATAACAGGATTTGTTATCTTGCTCTGAAACCGAAAACACATAACTCAGTTTCACATTGTATAATGTTAATGAGTACTCATAGTAGTGCTTGATTACAGTTTAAATTTATTACTGATCTTTCAACAACACACAATGTATCAGTAAAACTGCTTTGTTAACAGTAAATTACCAAAAACACTTTAACGTTTAATCCTTGTCAGACTCGTATGTAAACACAAAGACCTGATATGTTGTAATACAAATAATTATTTTTAAATACCAAACCTAAATTTCCACTGTCTGAAATTTATTTATATTGTAGCTAACGCATACTGAATAGACTTATACTACTGAATGTTCGAACAGTTATCATGTGGATTTCTTTATGAATGAAACAAGATTCTTGTGATCGCTATACCCAGAGCTTCCCGTACCTGTTAAGATACATGTGTATGTATTGACAGGACAGTAATACAAATAATCATTTTTAAATACCAAACCTAAATTTGCATTGTCTGAAATTTATTTATATTGTAGCTAACACACACTGAATATTAGAATAGCAATCACGTGGATTTCTTTAAGAATGAAACAAGGTTCTTGAGATCGTTAAAACCAGAGCTATTAAGATACATGTGTATGTATTGACAGGACAGTACATGTCATGGACTGATAAAACAGTGTAGAGGGGTCTGTTAGACACATATAATGTTTAAGATACAAAGGTAAACGCTGCAAGATGCTGCAGTTTGTAAATAAAGTAAACGAATATACATCAAAAACAATTTCAGCAAGACTATTACATATTTTAGTAATAGTGGTATGGTATGAAACACATATAACATACATGGAACACACACATGTGTATACATATGTACACAGACATGTAGACATATAAATTATTTGTGTGTGTATGTATGTATGTATGCAGCATACGTACTACGTATGTAGTACATACAAACGTACCAACACACATACGTACATATTCAATCTCACACACAAACTCATACACTGATGTACCTACGTACGTATATACACACACATGCAAATATAAATACATAACACACAGACAAAAGAGTATATTTAAATGTAATGATACGAGGTGATTAAAGCCTTTTTCTGCCAAATCGTGCACGTTGATTACCGTTAGAAATCGTTGATCTCTTGTGATTACGCACCTCCTGTTTCCCTACCAGTCGCGTGGGCCGCTGCGTGGAACGGGAAAATAGCACAGAGAACAATTGAACTTGCGATCTGACACTCTTCAGATGAGAAACTTAATCCACCCCCTTCGCGATTGTTTCCAGGGTTCACGAATTGTGACGCTGTGAGTCAAATAGTGGGACAGTACACATAGTTATATCTGTCTGACACGGGCCAGAAACCTGCTTTGTCATCTCGAAATGTAATTCAGTATTGATGGTGGTATTGTGAGACACTGTGATCGAGTGAGCTAACTGTTAGATAGGAGCCCCGACTCAAACAGGCGCAGAAATTAGTGGAGGAAAACAAGGGAAGGTGTGGACAAACGTTCCCGTTCATGTCGACCAGAATTGATTTTCATTTTAATAAAAAAAAAATTTCACTCCGGTTAATTCTTCATACCATTGAAGTGTCTGGTTTTCATAATTTAAATCTTTGTATATCGGACCGTAAAATTAAGAGAAAAAACAGAAGAAACGAAAAAAAAAATAAAATAAAAAAAGACTGGCTTCTCTCCTTCTGTATATAATGAATGGCTGACAGTCTGACGAAATACGAGTACTGTCGTCATGCCTGCTTGCTTGAATGTCTTTTTGTGTGTTTTATGTCGTCATTATAATTTTGTTTCTTCGGGTGACGTAATTACATACATTTGTGCAGAGTATTATATGAAGTCAAACTGAATAAAAACTATAGGCAGGTCTTAAATAATAAATATAGTAATCTGTTATTTATTACTTTCTATTTTTTCTTCTTCTTCTGTTTATTAGTATTATTATCATCATCATCATCATTGTTATTATAAATTATTATTATTATTATTATTATTATTATTATTATTATTACTGTTGTTGTTGTGGTGGTGGTTGTGGTGGTGGTGCTATTGTTACAGTTATTGTTATATTAAACTGTGAACTGCACAAAACTAAATAAATCGAAGGACACTAAACCAGATTTATACACAAGTAATCCTGCAGTTTGTGACAACACAAATACACAAAACATCTCTTACAGAAATTACCAATTTATCTCTTTGATCTTAAACCACAGTACTGAATGATGATACTAACGTAATAATATCATGTAGTATATTAAGCAGAGTAGGCCGTTCTTTAGAAACAAAGAAACAAAAAGGAATCACCAGATGTACACTAAACATACAATTAGTTATTAAAACCATTACATGTTTTCAGAAACAGAATCCTTTCTAGTGTAGACAACAGTTCAGTTTTTTGTATCAGTACTGTTTGATTTTTATTTCATCTACGGTACTCTTAAATCCTACATTTTAAACCTACACCTATGTACAAAAAAAAAAAAAAAACTGGATATCTCGCTGTGTTGGTGTACCGTTTTTTGAACTTGAGAAAACTGAATGCTTTGTTGTTTATTTCTTACTGTTTCGGGTTACAATGACATCGTTGGGCACTGTTCCAGTGGTCCACTTTTTTTTTGAACTGTTTGGCTTCTCAAGTAAATGTTTACATTGTGTGTAGGCTTCAGATTGTAAAGATAAAATGATACGTCAGCGTTATATATATATATATGTATATACTGAGTACAAGAAAACTATCACAAGTTGTTGTCTTCTGAAAACAGCTGCAGGTAAGCAGAGACAAATTATTTTATATTTTCAGTGATAATGTATAATATATATATATATATATATACACACACACACACATACAGTTATCAGTTATGCAGTTTATAAGCAGAGCATGAAGATA
>CM022665.1:41826151-41833651 GCA_012295275.1 Chrysomallon squamiferum
GTTTTCCGTATCCTTAATCAAAATCTGTCCCCTTGATCTGAACGTGTACTGATGTTGAAATGTAGCTGAACAACTAATGTTTTCTGATTCGTTCATTTCAGACAACATTCGAGATTTTACTGACAGTATTTTGCTGGCACAGAAGGAAGTGATGGAGGAACAAGACGAAAACGCGATGTCGCGGATTACTGACAAACACGTGAGGCAAACCATTGGCGACATCTTTGCAGGTGAAATATACCAGTAATAAATGGATCCAGAATTTAGAATGTTTTGTCTGTCTGTTTGTGAGTCGTTGTGCGTGCGTGCGTGTGTGTGTGTATGTATGAAATACTGAACAGTTTTATAATATTTTTTTTTTTTTTTTTTTTTTTTTTTTTTATTATTATTTTTTTTTTTTAAAAGAGATATCCACTACAATGATGGCTGTTTTTTCCTTTTCGAAAATCTGTGGTAATTCTCGACTAATACCATTTACTTTTATTTTCTTTATTACGTACAGAAATGTAAAATAAAACAAGAAGAAAAACGGTAACAGCAGCAACAACAAAGGGGAAGAACGACAACTCAATCAGTCTATAAACATACTTCACTTCGCAAAAATTCAAAAATATTTTCAAAATAAAATTTAAATTTAAAAAAAATATTTTTAAAATAATAAAAATAATATAAAAAGTTAAATTAAGTTGAATAAATAAATGAATAAATGAGTTTAATTTTTTTTTTTTTTTTTTATTTATTTTTTTTTTTTTTTTAGCTGGAATTAATACAACGACATTCACACTGGACTGGGCCATGCTCTACTTGGCTGCGTACCCCGAAATCCAGGCCAAAGTTCACGAAGAGGTCGACCGAGTTATAAGTAAGTTTTACATATTAAACTTCTGCTACACACTGAATGTGTTACCCTGTCTTTGAAGAAGAGCACACGAAGGATCCCCCCCAGGGTTTTGCTCTCGATTTTATCATTACTTAAAAACCACTTGTTTGGTATTTAACAACCACTAATAATTAAAATGCTTTTTATTTTTTTTTCTCTCTCTCTCTCTCTCTTTAAATCGTGTTCATTTAAACAAATTCCTGAAAGACTGAGGATATTGTTACGTTAGTCGTATTTTTCTTTCTTTCTTAAATTTATTTAATTAATTAATTAATTTATAGTCATCATAATAATGATTGTAATAATAATCATCCTCCTCCTCCTCCTCATCATCATCATCTTCATCGTTATTAAACAAAAAGTACGGATGACTCTAATTATGATTTTAAATGATTTTGTTATTACAATTACAGCGAATGAAGACAGAATACTGCTGGAGTACAGAACCAAGCTGCCCTACACAGACGCAGTGCTTCATGAAGTGATGAGACTCTCGTCTGTGGTACCTCTCAGTATTCCGCACACCGCTATCCGTGACACGAAAATAGGTAACACGTTTTTTATTTACTAGACTGTTGTAGTCATTTGTTTGGTGTGACGAACATTGCTGAAGTTGCGTTATTGTTAGTTTAATTTGGTCTTGTGTGTTTCGGAAGGCAGATATTCTTAACCTTTCAGAAGATGTAAGATTTGTTTGTATCATTACTGTTATCTTTAATTTTTTTTTTTTTTTTTTTTTTGTTTCTCTCTTTTTTTTCTCTCTCTCTTCTCTCTCTCTCTCTCTCTCTCTCTCTCTCTCTCTCTCTCTCTCTCTCTCTCTCTCTCTCTCTCTCTCTCTCTCTCTCTCTCTCTCTCTCTTAAAATAATTAAAAATATCATCAAATCTCTCCCCATAAATTTCGGTCTCTTCCTTTTAAAAGTTTAATGTAATCATTGAAAGACGAATGAGAAGTATTAAGTGTAAAGTTACCCTCCCCTTCCACACACACTTCTATACACAGAGCACAGGTCACACAAACTTATATACATACATCGTCGATTTAACACTTTTTTTTTTTGTTTTGGTTTCTTTTAATTCTTTCTCTGGTGTGTTTCTTCAGGTGATTACGATGTGCCCAAAGGAACGTGGGTTCTGCTGAACCTGTGGCTAATACAACACGACCCTGACAAATGGACGGACGTCGAAGACTTCAAACCCGAGAGATTTCTGGACGAAAACGGCGCCATGGCTCCCAAACCCGACAGCTGGCTGCCCTTCTCGGCAGGGCGGAGGGTGTGTCTGGGCGAGTCCGTGGCCAAACCCGAACTGCTCCTGCTGTTGGCTGGTTACATGAAGAAGTTCAAGCTGTCCCTGCCGAAAGGGGTGGAGCCAAATTTTGAAGCTATTGGAGGAGGGTTTCTGAGAGCCCCGACCCCTTATGAGATCATATTTGAAGCAAGAAACTGATGGCATTTTGCTGTGATTCTGTCATCTGACATTAATACAGTGTGAAGTTTTACATTACACGGACATACTTAACATATATCTGTTATATAACAGTATAACATATGACTGTTAATTATTTACTGTTAACATCCGCTGTATCATTTGTTATGCATTAATTTTTATTTTTAATTTTTTTTAACGCAGTGGTCTAACTTAGCAGACTAACAAGAAATCAGACTGTCATTTTAAAAAACATGCTTTCTTAGGGTTAAAGCACACGATCTTGGGCACATTGTCCGGCGAAGATAATATTTGTGTTAATGTTAGGAAAAAAGATGAAGAAGAGGTATTGCATTATTCATATTTTTTCCCCTCTGAGTTATAACAGGGCCAGTATTCGATCCTACAACCGAGAGGTTAAAAACCTAAAGTTTAACCGTTAAGTGTTTGTGTTGCCAGATTTTGCACGGTTCTAGATAATTCTCTGTGTTACTGATTGTACTTATTACGACTTCAAGGGAAATAACTCGTTTTTTTTCACAATTAATATAATCTAAACTTACTCTGGACAATCGAGTTTTGTTCGAATTGCCTAAACTACAATTCACAGAGTTATAGTAAATTATTAAGCTATATTTTAATATTTTTTTATTAATTAAATTTTTTTCATCAGTGAGTTCCTGAATGCTATATTAATCAAGTGTAAAATTGTATTAACATTATTTACACTAAAAGGGATTATTATTTCTTATTTTTAATGAAAATCTGTTTTCTAATAAACTTTTTGTAGCTCTTTTTAACAAAAATTGGAATATAATACTCGAGATGGAGAAATAAATGTTATAAACGTCTGCGACTTTTGTCAAAAATAATTTAATAATTCTAAATATGATAAATAAATGGATTACCTTTTTTTTTGCCTTTAATTCCCTTATCTTTTATTTTTTTTTTATCCTTATGTTGAAGGATATATGATACCAGGGATTAAAAAATAGAAAGTTTTTATAGTTCTATAAAAAATTATCTAAGTTAATTTCAACAGGCTCATAGTTAAAAATGTATATTATCTTAACATGGGACAGATGTACTGTTTGTGTGCGTGCGTGAATGTGAATATATGTTTATTTTACATTTCGTTTATACGTACTGTTTTGTAATTTACCTTTTAGCTGCAGGATTTTGAAAAGCAACATATAATCACGATAGATGGTTTGTATATTTATGGTTGTTTTTTTTCTTTTCTTTCAAAAAACCCCCAACAAATTCTTAATCTTTTTATCCTTTTTTTTATATCAAAACTTCATTATTTAACTATTTGTTTATTATTTTTAACAGCAATAAAATTAAAAAATAAACAGACCTAGATCTATGTTTGGAGTCATTGCAACATGTTTGTTTTCAAGCTTTTGTGGCATGTCAGTGCACGAGTAAATATGTATATGTGTGTGTGTGTGTTTATATATACATATACATATATATATATATACACACACACACACACACACACACACACATATACATACATACATCCATGCAAAACACATACATACATACATACATACATATACATATATATAAATGATACTGTATACTTGATTCACAATTTATTTTTAAAGTCTGGTAAATTTAACATGATTGTGTCTATGATCACGTTTAGAATTCAGCATACTGAATCTTCGCAAAAAGAACCCCACATATCCTCCCCCCCCCTCTATAAGATAAATTTGAATAAAACAGGATTCTAATATAGAACAGGATTTTATTATCACAGTAACATTACCACATAAACGTAAGATATTAAAATATCCAACAAAAAGATATTAATATCCAATAATAAAATAATTTAATTAGTTATAATACACATACACTCTTTGAACAGTAAATAAAATATATATACAACACAGTATGTTATATTTAATGTACGTAACAGTTAATAATATCAAGATATTTCACGTGTTCTGAGACTAATTATTATTACACAACATGGTGCAGTGTTGTACAAGTATTATTTCATAAAGAAAATTTATGAAACCTCGTACGGTGACAAAATATACAAGATAATTATTTTTAAATAACAAACACTCAAACGAAAGAAACGGATATGTAAATGAATGAATGAATGAATGAATGAAAAAAAAAGTGATATTATTTGATGGTGAGAAAAAACTGGAGAAAGTTGTTAAGGATTGACAATTTTACTGAACTGCATCAAGTGTGTGTGTGTGTGTGTGTGTGTGTGTGTGTGTGTGTGTGTACGTGTGCGTGTTCGTGTGGGTGTGTGATAAAGAACACATAGTTTAATGCACAGAAAATAGTTAATAAAAATTCAAATTACAACAGCATACGCCTTCAATTTTCTTCGTGACTTAATTTAAAAATCTTAAAGGTATTCTCGGCTTTCTGTGTACTACTGAATCGTACAACGAGAATAAACCGTGATCATGTCTTTTGCTGTACAGAATTCAGGTCTTAATCAACACCTTTACAAAACATTGAATTTCTAACAGCAAATCGTGAACTCTCAATAAGCGTCAAGAAAAAGGTTAAAACAGAACGTTTTTCTCTAGCCGACTGTTTATTTTTATTTGCGGAATACTTAAACCATAAGCGTCTGTAAAATGTACATTACTTTCTGGTCCACAAGACAAACTCTAAAGAACTGTTTTTTCAGAACGCCACTGTATTTTGGTTTCATTGTCATAAACTATACAATATTCGCTGTTGGTGGAGAAAAGTTAGAGCAGAGAGGTTTTGTTAGTAATTTATCTGAGGTGCGATGACAGTAAAGGTCTATCTTCTTCCTTGATGTACCCATCGGACAATTTCACGTTCTAGCTAGTGCCTCTCGTCTGATACAAAAGTAGTTAGATACCTCTTTACTGAAGATTGCAATATAAAATATATTTTATGGATATCTAAAAGTAACCTTTACTCTTCCAGTAAAGTTCTTCATCTCGTTAATTTCATTATCTTGACGCTTAATAAAAGTTTATAAAGATGGTTTTGTAATACAGTTTTAGTAATAAAATACACTTAATAATAGACTACAATAATGATCAATGAATGATGATAATGACGAAAAAAACCCCTTTTAGTCAAGAATTAATGTATGGAATATCTCTCTGTATGTAATACACGATCATGAGGATTCCAGTTAATTGTAAAGAACGTTATCAAATAAACATCTACATAAAAAAAACAATGTGATTTGTTACTATTTTTTATCATGCACTGCAGAGTTACAGACACATACTGTCACTGAATCTCTGTTTAGAGCTAACTGAGATGATATAAGCCCACATCTCTGTTTCCTCTAACATACTAACACTCCCAGGGCAGACAACTCAGTCGACAGACGTGTTCGAACCTGCAGTGGATGTAAGTACAGTTTTACACGGCTCGCCTGATCGTTTGTTCTTTACACATCGGCTTTATGATTTCTGATACAGTCGTGCCATGGTAACCACCGCAGGATAAAGCCGATATTTAAAGACAATAAATCTGGTTCAATCCCATATGGTACAAAAATAATTAATATTAATAATAAAAAAAAAAAAAAAAAAAAAAAAAGAAAATGAATGAAAGTACCCTATTTAAGATTACTGACACCAAGTATACTGACAATGTGTTAACAATAACAAATTTTATATAGTTCAGATTCTTCGGTTGTTGATAAATTAGGACATTTTTAATAATAGAAATAAAAGCAAATGTGACCCAATAAACATATATATATATATATATATATATATATATATATATATATATATATATATATATATATATATATATATATATATATGTATAGGAAGAAGAGAGAGAACTGTTATTTACTTAGTTATATTTTAAAATTTAGTTTTCAGAATAAATTAATATTTTAAAAACTGTTTATACAATAAAAAGAGAACAATTTAACAGTTATAACTCAAAGAATGAAACATTAAGTAGAATGTATTGTCATGGAATAAAAATAATACATATTTTTTGTCTTAAATTAAAATAAAAAATCTAGACAATGTATATACCGCTATAATTATATTAAAATATTACTTAAGAAAATACTTCTTGAATTTACGATAAACGTAAATTTTAGTGATCAATATAAATTAACATTTTGTGGTAAATATGTATGCAGATATACATATAATTTTACTAATCAAATTATTATTATTGTTATTATATATATTAAAAAACAGTGTTGACTGTTACTGAACAGGTATATAAAACAGTTTTATATTGCACAATTTTATATATAGTGATAATAAATATATATGTTAATCCAACATAAAAAACAAAAAAAAAAAAAAAAAAATAAAATAAAATAAAACAAAATGTGAATAATAATAATAATAATAATAATAATAATAATAATAATAATAATAATAATAATAATAATAATAATCACTGTCATCGATTAATTAATCTTTTACAGGAATAAGTCATGACATCATTTAGTTTGGAATGATGACCTAAGGGGAAAATCACGTAAAACGGCAACTCGTTCAACCAATCACAGACTTCCTACGACGATGGTCTTTCTTGATTATTACGTTGAAGATGTGAAGACTGTGATTGGTTGAAACAGTTGCACAGCCAAAATATGCTTCCGTATTATACGTCGACATTTGAGCGGAAACATTGTGTAACAATTGTATTAAATTTTCCTACGCTATTTGCGTAATGTAACTGTTGGCAACAAGCAAAAATAAACACAAGACTTATGACGTCATTCATCTAGAGACTGACTTAATGCTTGCGTGCTTTGATTTGAAGACTTGTCGTCCACCTGCTTCGTATACTGCAGACCTTCTTTTTTAATGGACGATCGGAGACTAACTTCTTCCTCGTTTATTTCGTCGCTCTTCATGTAGAAGTGAAATCCCAGGTTGAGCTCAGGAATCTCGTAGAGAACGGCCAGTAGCAGCATCATCATGACTAGACCAAGCATTAAATACCCTGCAAGGTGAAAGGAAGAGATGTTTTTTTTATTTGACCAGGCATTTAGAACACATCCCCGTGCGACTGCACGGTAACGTGCACGCGGTTAACGACAGCATAGATAATTATAGAAGAAAATGGCTGTCACCTGTCTACCGATATCTAAAAAAAAAAAAAAATAATAATAATAATAACAATAAATAAATAAATAAATAAGCAAATTAATAATGAATTATTTAAAAATACAACACAATAA
>CM022665.1:41838651-41988651 GCA_012295275.1 Chrysomallon squamiferum
TGTATGTGTGTGTGTGTATTTGTGTGTGTGTGTGTGTGTGTGTGTGTGTGTGTGTGTGTGTGTGTGTGTGTGTGTGTATGTTTTATTCGAGTTAAAAATTTAAATAGATCCAGTGCCAATTCTTGAAATGTTCCAATATATGAACCACGCATTGTGTCTCTACGTACGCATTAACAAGCTAGAAGGTAACAGTATTTAAAGAGATACCAACGCTAATAAAATTCTAACGAGAACTGTATTTCAAAATAATGGTACCTCTCTCTTAGAACTGTTGAACATGACGAAATTCCGCCTATCATAAAAAGCACACCAAAAGCAATCAGCCTCTACAGTAATCGATTAAATACTTCTTTTTTTCTTTACTTATTTAAATTAATAGTAATATTAATGATAATGATGATATTAATAGTAATAACAGCAATAATAATAATAATAATAATAATAATAATAATAATAATAATAATAATAATAACTAAATATATAAATAAATAAATAAAATAAACAAGAGATACATTTATTACATTCACATATAGCATTAATCAAGTCTCTGAAGGTGAAAGCTGTATGCTGATACTGTCAGTGGGACCAGTGATTTGCTGAAATCAGATGAGATAGCCCAGCGCAGGATATTGTTCCCACTGACGACAGAGAACAACGCCATTACCAAATCATCACTTATCTCCCAGTCAACATTAAAAACACAGTGTTTTATTCTTCTGTGTGTTTTTGGTGCAACTAAAATATGTCTAGTGTTTAGAATGAAAATCAGCAATTTAAGCAGTGTAAATGAAAATAAACCTTTCTTTTAAATTATTGTATATATATATATATAAAACAATGATGAAATGTATGATAAGTTTTATATATCGTTAAACCTAAACACTGCTGTATGCTAGTTTTTATGTCCAATTAACGCCAACCTATAGCCAAAATGAGATGATTTAAAATAACAATAACTGTCTAATATATATCATTATTATGTTAGGAACAGGTGGTAGTTGATCGCACTGATACAGGATACGTCTAAGAAGTAATCACTTGCATAAACTGTTCTCTTCAACATGCTTTACGTGGATTTATCCAGTTCCAACATGAGCCTCAGATCGTATAATAAAAAAAAAAAAAAAAAAAAAAAAATTAAAAAAAAAAAAAAAAAATGGAAAACAAAATTGTAATGAACCATAAAACTGTCGGCAATTATTTCCTTTCTCGTATCATCATTATAAAAATCATGTTAAGCTGATAATAAAATGTGCAAAACAACAGTCTTTTAGTCTACGTTGGTAGCGCCATATCAAGTTTGAGTACGTGAAAAACAGCGACATGAGTCGCACTTTCTTCTGTTGTTATCACTGACAGAGTGGCACATGATAACTTATATTATTATTATTATTGTTATTATGGCTTTTATTATAAATAATAATTAAATAATTATAAAAATAAAAATGTAAATAAGATCATGTTTACAAAAATGTGTTGTTATAAGATATTATTATTAATCAAAATAATGATATTATTATTATAAACAAACAAATTATTATTATTATAATTATTACAAAATTATTATTATGATTATTGTTGTTGTTATTTATTTGTCATTGATAACGATATTGTTATTGTTGTTGTTGTTGTTATTTGTCATTGTTCAATATCGTTATCGTTGTTGCTGTTGTCATGTTATTATTGTTGTTATACTTTCCACTATTATTACAGCTGTTGCTTTTATATTCGAGTTGTAAAATAAAGTACGTTCAGTTTACACTCATTGACATTAAAATTAGAGGAATGATTTATTGCACCGTAGTATATTACGATAAAAACGTTAAATACATCTGTTCTTAATTTATAGCGTGTAACTTGAACAAGTAAAACAGTTAACATTTAACTTGACATAGTATCGTACACTTGAAGCCGTGTAAATATAAAATAAGAGGGACACAATGAAAAAAAAAGAAAATCAGAATCAAAAGAAAAAGGGTTATTTTGATTTACAATGCTTTAATTACCCATTTCAGTTCTAAAAGTCAACAACAGTACAAGAACAGCAAATACTACTACTGCTACTGGTACTACCACTACCAATGGTTAAATAATAATAATAATAACGATGATGATAATAATGATAATAACATAAATCATCATCATTATCATCTTCTTCATCAGTATTATAGCAGCTACAGCACCAATAATAATAATAAAGAAACAAATAATGATAACGATAATGATCTCGACGACAACGACAGTAACATCATCATTATCAACAACAACAATAATTACAACCATAATCCAGAATATATTTTCGTAAATAATCCAAACCATAGATTCCGCGTCATCCCACAACAAATTTCTTGCTAGTTTTAAGACTTTAATGAAATAATATAATCATATTGATTAACTTTTTTTTTAAATTTATTATCGGCTACTGGATGTCAAAAATCTATTAATTCTGAAATACATTCATCAGACAAAAAAAAAAAAAAAAAAAAAATCATTCTTTTTTTCATTAGTAGCATGGGATCATTTTTATGTACGGCCATACAACCAGCCTTCCAGTTTCGAATCTTTTGAGAGAGGCTACGTATTTTCATGACAATATGGCAGACTTCATATTTCACTCTTAAGAATATCCTGGCAGTTAATGTAACTGTCAGGTGACACGAATGTCAGATTAATCAAGTCATGAAGATCAAGAACAGAAATTAAATGACCGTATCAATCGATCGGCAGATACGTAAGTGCGGTCTGTTGGAATACTAATAAAACGACGAGATTTAATTCAGCAAGGGTAGAATGAAAGAGATGAAGACTCTTACTGCGACGGCAGATCAAATTCTCGGCACAGATGAAATGTCTTATGTTTAATTCGTAGCGGTTACACTTGTAGCTGTTTGTTTCGGTTAGTTCTTTTTTTTTTTTTTTTTTTTAAAATTAAGGTATGTAGATACCTGATGTGCAGACATATCGATAGATAGATAAACAGATATATGGACAGACAGATGGACAGAGGTTTAGTTTTCTACCTTTACCGTCTTACATATACATAAAAATATGGTTCACAATACACGCACACGCACACGCCAATCACACCCACACACACACAAACAGCTGCTTAAAACTATTTACTTAATAAATTAACACATTTGCACAGTACTAAGTTAAATCCATTTAGCTCCTTTTAACTTTCATATATATATATATATATATATAATAAAGAAACACAGGAGATGATTACGGCAAATGTCGACTATAATATTCCAAGTACAAAGAATGTCGTAACTACAATGTTGTAGTTTATTTTTTTCTGGCGGTTATCATTAACCAAACGATAGGCGCAGATATCTGATTAATTTCTCAATTCTGTCACTGTGACGAACTGGACACTGCAAGTGAATCAATAACGAAGTGAGTGAATCAATACGTTTTTCAGATTTGTTGCTGATAATAGTTCGGTTTCCAATCAAACAGGACAGATAAAAATAATCGCGTATTCTACGCCTCGTTGCCTGAGACACCCAAGACACCAACGCATCTGGATAAGATTTAAGATTTTACGATTCCGTACCAGAACCCCTGCTATTGTCATCGATTATCTGCAATACCGTAGAGACTGCCGCATTTATTCCACTCTTCCATGGCATTATTATTATTATTATTATTATTATTATTATTATTATTTTTCTTCTTTTTTTTGTTTTTGTTTGCGAATTCTATCCTGTAATCTTTTACTACTCAAAGGATGAAATATGTTAAATGGCAACGAAGCGAAGGGAATTAAGCTTGAGATACTTTTGGCAAGTTTTTCTTTTTCCTTTTTTTTTTTTTTTATCTTTCTTGTTGCAGGAAATGGTTCTGATTGATGAGATGGTTGGGAAGTGAATGTACAACCCTGCAGTCAGTGACTGTCATAATATAGGGGTATAACTAGAAAGAGAGAAGAGAAGAGAAGAGAAGAGAAAGAGAAGAGAAGAGAGAAAGAGAAGAGAAGAGAAGAGAAGAGAAGAGAAGAGAAGAGAAGAGAAGAGAAGAGAAGAGAAGAGAGGAGAGAGAGAGAGAGAGAGAGAGAGAGAGAGAGAGAGAGAGAGAGAGAGAGAGAGAGAGAGAGAGAGAGAGAGAGGCAGAACCATGAATGATAAACGCTTAACTGTTTCGTGGTTTTAAACCATGTAGTCAAAGACTGCCGGATTTAATCATAATTAGAGCTATCCTTATATACGTTTAACTTACGGTTTTTACTCCATTTTTTTCCCCGCAATTTCAGCAATTTTCCTATACAAAGTTATCCTTATAAATGTTTTATGACTTAAAATATAGTATTTAACATTTGTTGTATAATTTTAGTAATTCTCCTTTATCAAGTTATCCTTGTCGTGACTTAAGATATAACTCAAAGTATTTTCTATTTGTTTCTGGTGACACATCAGGAGAGAACTGCGTCAGTATTATTAATACATGCCACATGGGGCTTGTCTCTGTTAATGTCGAATATAAATATTCTCACTGCAACCTTTGATAGAAGGAGTATTCTGATTCTCACCGAGTCGACTGTTACAACGTATAAAAATAGCGACTGACTTTTTGGTTCTTGTCGTGTTGTGTACTTCAGTATTGTGAAAAATAGTACACGTGGGCGTGGGTTGACGAATGTGTGCGTTTTTCTTTCTCTGTTTATGTGTGTGTGTGTGTGTGTGTGTGTGTGTGTGTGTGTGTGTGTAGAATATATCAATATACACACACAAACACACACAAACACATACATACATATACATATGTGTGTATGTGTGTGTGTAGAATATACCAACACGGGTATTTAATGATAAAAAATTGAATGCGCAATTTAAATATTAGAATGCCTGTGACATAAAAGAGATATTCAGAGCAGCACACATGCCACAGAAAAAAAACCCCAAATAATAAAAATAAAAAAGATACGTACTCTTGCAAATGAACAGGAATATCAGCATTAGAAGAAAAAAAAAAAAAAAAAAAAGTACTTCAACAGATCAGTTAAAAACAACACACAAACATATAGAGAGAGAGAGAGAGAGAGAGAGAGAGAGAGAGAGAGAGAGAGAGAGAGAGAGAGAGAGAGAGAGAGAGAGAGAGAGAGAAAAGAGAGAGAGAGAGAGAGAGAGAGAGAGAGAGACAGAGGCATTCACATACAGGTACTCCAATACTGCTGTGTAAAAATGATGAGTTTCATTTAGCATTTCGTCTAACATTACTGACAATCAATTACGATGTTTAAGACGACACAGCACATCTCTCGCCCACGTGTAACTCGAATACCAGAAATTAATTACGCTCACCCGTGCCCACCGCGGCGTCCACAGTTAATTATCCCAGTCAGTCATTACGTTTAAATCCTAATCCTCTACTTCTGCACCGAAAGCCGCGGTATGTACTCACCTGCCTTTTCTCCAGATCAGTCAAAATTAATTACAATGTAATCTGTCATTACAGTTAATAATACTTATCGAGTAAACACTATTGCTGCATCGAAATAAACGGTATGTACCCAGCTGCCTGACTCCGCATCAGTGAAAATAATTCTCTGTTAATTTGTTATGACATTTAATCCTAGCGCTTTTGACGACTCGAAAGCTTCGGTGTGTTATGTAAGCGATAAACAACCGTAAAATTAATTATCTGTTAAACTTTATTACATAATATATATATATATTAATAATTAATTTTACGGTTGTTCATGACTGATATAAAAAACCGAAACTTCTAAGTCGGCAAATGGGACCAGAATTGTAATGTTTAAAGATCCCTCGATATGTTTGTATTATTTCTTTTCAGACCAGTTTAATCATTTGGAATCTTTACTGCATTCAATGTTCCAGTCTAGTCTTAATTGTGGCTAATTCCCGTTCCAGAAAGTGCCCAGCGAATGCCATTTCGTGGCTAGAGAGTACGTAATAATAATCGGAAAGTGTACGGTGTTAGTAACATCACAATATTACTGATAACCGCGGATGTTACAATATGTTGTCGTCTTGTGAAATCTAACAATGATTTATTCATTAATTCAGATGTTACAAAATAAATAGTGTCTTCTTCTTTTTTTTTTCTCCTCATTTCGAAAACCTCGTGTTTAATGTGTATCAGTGCTCAGTGATATACTCCGCTGAACGTGAAACAAAACAGAAGATTCGAGTTTCGCGATTTGCATAGAGTAAAATCCATAAAACTCCTCATGTTAAGCTGTCACAGAACAAAACAGTTTTTGTCTTTTAAAATCAATTTAACAGGCGAAATCAAAAACCGATCTTTTTGTGAAAAAAAGAAGAAAAAAAAGCAGAGTGGTTGTTACCTGAACCCAGTGTTCAGTGGATGTAAGTAAGTACGTTTCTGATTCTGAACAGAACAGACCAAGTACAGATCGATCTTAATATTTTACCAAAAACATACTGGTACAAGCTATTTCAAAATTAGTTTAAGTGTATGTGTGTATATGTGCATATATATATGTGTGTGTGTGTGTGTGTGGGTGTGTTTATGTATATAGATTGTACTTTTGCTAAAAACAATGCTAAAGCATGACTTTCATGGTACGCAGATTCCTCTTTCTTTTTCCAATAATATTCAGAGAAAAAGATAAACTGACGGATGCTAAATGTTTTGAATACGTTTGTGTTTATGTGAACACGTGTACGTTAAATACAAATACATTCCTGTTTAAAACACAGCATGCTCTCAATAGTTTTTCATGTCTGAAATAGGCAGAAACATTTCACTAAACTCATATTAGTCTGCAATGGTTGTTGATGTATTATTATGCATCTATATATGTATATATGTGTGTTTATATTTATGTGTGTATATGTGTATATGTGTGTGTATGTGTGTGTGTGTGTTTGTGTGTGTGTGTGTGTGTGTGTGTGTGTGTGTGTGTGTGTGTGTGTGTGTGTTTCTAACATGCTTTCCCAAGCTTGATGTTGTTGACATATTATAAGTCAGTAGATCTGCTCTAACATATGCACTGCTCATATTGTTATTTCGACATTTAAATAAACAACATGTATATATACTCGTATTCACAACATTTTTTTTTTTTTTACCTGTTTTAATTATATAGAGTTCATATTACATAACAAACGCGACAAAGTAAAATTAATTTACAGAGAAGAGATTATCTCGTACAAATGAGTATTTATTACCTAGATGAACATATCGATTAGACTCTTCAGTCTTGTTATTCCCGTTTTGTTTTTGTTAATATCGACATTACCGAGAAAGAAAGAAAACCGATAAAAACAGCTCGCCATTATTATTACTGTTATTACCTCCTCTCCTATCATTACTTCTTCACATTTCTCTCATCAATATGCAGATGATGCATATTCATCACTTGTTCTTACCGCTGTACGTCTAACAAATGTTCTGGTAATAACCGTTTTGATTGTTCCATTTCTTCATCTGAGAAACATTCATTTTTGTATAATTAATTTAGATAATAAAGGAGCGCTTGGGCCTATATGAATATCAGTGATATTAAGACTCGCTGTTGTTCAATACGAGCTTATTATATTAGCAGTTGTTTAATTCTTTAAAAACTGTTGCGGTTTTTTTGCGAAGCTGCACGTAAGACGTACTATGTATATAGTCACGTGGATTAAAACGACTGTAACCGGAATAATAAACATCGAATGAAGAAGATGATGATTATATTGATATTGCTTTCTCTATTATTAAGCTTATTTTGACAAATCTTATTATTATTTATATATGTTGGTTCAATGACACATACGCTAAACATTTCAGTTGCATTTCATCTATATATACACTATATGGTCAGAATATTATTATCGTTATTGTTATTGTTGTTACAGTTATTATTATTATTAGTAGTAGTAGTAGTAGTAGTAGTAGTAGTAGTAGTAGTGGTGGTGGTAGTGGTAGTAATAGTAGTAGTTCTTATTGTTGCTGCTGCTGTTTCGCACACAGACTCATACACACCACAAGCAATACATCCATAAAAACACCAATTATACTACTATGTCCTTTTCTTATTTAAATACATTAACACATCACCACTCGTTCTCTCAGACAAAACACTTACACGTGACGCAAACTTGTATAATTCAGACTCGTATAATACATTTATAGACAAGGGCTGACACCAGTTCACGCGTACATTTTACTGAGTTTTGCTCCAAACAGATGCGTGTCGTTTCAGGTGAGTCTGTTAACACTGCACGTTCTCTACAGCTGTTACCCAGTGAGAACAGGCTTTAACACTTAAGTATTTGCCTGGAACTAAGTAATTTATATAATACAGAGATAAATTTATTTTAATGTCTCACGTTATATTCTGTGTATGTGTGTGTGCATGTATGGTTGTATGTATTTATGTATTTTTGTATGTATGTGAGTATGTATATATGAGTATGTGAGTATATACGAATATATGCATGTATGCATGTATGTATGTATGTATGTATGTGTGTGTGTGTATATATATATATATATATATATATATATATATATATATATGCATTGTATTAAAAATATGTGTGCATTCTGCCAACTAGCTAGTTAAATATGTAAATGAGAATATAAATATTACTAATGCTACTATTACTAACAAATTCAATAGTAGTTATAGTAGTAGTGGTAATAGTAGTGGTAGTAGTATAGTGGTAGTAACAGCAGCAGCAAATAAAAGTAACAGTAGCGGTAATAACGAACAGTATAACAAAACAACCTGATGATGATGATGACGATGGTGACAGTATAATCTAAATCATTTGCAACGATTGAATTAATGCCAACCACACCTGCAACAACATTGTTAATAATAGATAACAATTAAATTTACAATTTGAATGGTGCATAATGCAGCGTCAGCAGATTTCTTAGTTAAATGTTTAAGCATAATAAAGATACGCACTTGTATCAGGCAATTCATCCAGTATTACTGAAATACTGATAAATATAAATAAAAATAAATTTTCTTTACTCTCTCTCTTTTTTTTTTTTTTTTTTTTTATAGTGGTAGTGTATTTAGATTACAGATTATTATTATTATTATTTTCAATGGGTCTTGATACATGATGAAATTTTCACATTTAGATCAATACTGCTCTTTGTAGGACAAAAGGTCACATAATAAGAACTGTACCATCATCTGTTTCTAATCAGTTTAGGTTTTCGTTCAATAGCCAACCACGATACTTTGTGAAGCCCCGTTATTAAAAATTTAGTTATGAAAAATGTATTTTTCATACAAATAGTAATCATATATTTAATTGAATTGGAACGGAATATTCGTAAATAAAACATAATATTATTTCCAAAATAATACAAGTAGGTGATTTAATAGTCTTTAAGCATTGGTTAGAAAACAGAAAAACACGAGGATTTGTAACATATACTCTGAACCTAACATCCATCCATCCATCCAGTAAACACACACACACACACACACACACACACACACACACACACATAAACACACATTTACATACAAACATGACATACGACATACACATACTTACACGAACAGATATATATACGCATTCAGAAATACACATGTAAACATACAAATACATACACACACACACATATACATTAGCTTTATTTTTATTCATATTCATATACACATACACAATATAAATATATATTAAGTATCTGCTAAATAAATTAATTTAGCAGTAATATATGTGTAAGCACGTGGGAGTAAAATCAATGGAGAATGGGCGTTTCCTTCTACATAAATCATTGATTTTAATATACGTAATTTTTTAAAGTATCTCAACAGATATAAATAATAATACAGTTGTCGAAACAGCCGTCAGATCAATGGATCGGGTACTTCTGTCGATGTCATAAGTACTTAGTAAATTTAATTTGCTCGCTGAATTAATAACAATGATTGCTGTTAATGTAATTTCCACATTTGATTTGTAATTATTGGAAATTTGCAGCGGTACCACATAATGTGTAATCGGAGAATGCTACAGGGAATGAGCATCATTTTGTTACAAACACCAGTTACTGACAGATTGTGCGCTCGATACAAATAAAAAAAAAAAAAAAATCAACTAGCAAAAAGCCATCTGTGTATAGTTAATATCTTGCAATAACAAAAATTAGTTATTTTTGGAAAATATTTTAAAAATATATTTCATAAGTACGTTTTCAACTGTTTTGTTCTGTTTGTCAGTTTTCTCTATAAAAATTGTACATGTGTTTGTCAGATGTTTCAAACTGCAACATGCTTTCTATCAGCGCAAGGTTTGAACTAACTACTGTACTGTCAGATTAATCGTGTAGTGAAGGGAATATATATTTCTTTAATGACAGCTCGACACGTTTTATTATCAGTTGTTAGGAACTGTCAAAGTGGATGTTGAGTAACAATTAGACTGCCCCAGAAAATAAATAAATAAATAAATAATAATAATAATAAAATAAAAAATATATATTAAATAAAAAAATGAATTATTGTAATTTCGTGATTTACATGCAGACAGATATGTTATATTCATCTTTCGATGGGTACCACACATCACAATCATTCATAAAACGGAAGACTGGGATACTGAATGTATGAGAAACACCCCAAAACATTTGTATAGTTTCTGTTCTTCGAGCAACAAGTCTAATCATTAAGCTACCACCGTTCCAGAAATAACTAAAAGCTTCGCAACAAGAACGTTAATGGGACGTAATACGTACAGAAACTGGGCAAACCAAAAAAAAAAAAAAAAAATACCTTATTAACAGTAATTAACTGAAATTATGTATTTCATGAAGCTAGCAAGCAGTCTACCTACGCTCCAAGATGAAGGGTTATTTTATTTTAAAGACCATTACACATACGTACTGAATATTATTAATTTAATCTTCGGTTATGTGGCTTCATATACAGATATGGTTTAGGGCTGTACAGATTATGACCAAGAAACTAGACGCTGTCATACAGTATTCCTATTAACATTAAAGGGTACCATATTAACATGCTCCTTGTTCCCGTAGGAAACAAAATATACAAAAATGTCGTGAGATGAACCGACCGTAGGGCACTGGTTTAGAAAAGGAAAAAAGGCTAATGGGCAGCAGCAAAAGAAGACGGTTCAACTGACGTATAATCAGTGCTCAGCCATTAGTCACTACACAATCCACGTCCGTCCGCGGTGTAAATTCATATAAACAGGACCTAATATGATGAAACATCAGCATTGTTAAATGGTACAGTAAACGAATTAACGCTCAGTAAGGTTGGAATATATAAATATAATATATCTTTACAAGCTGACGCCAGATATTCCTAAACAGACGTATATTCAGTTTGAACCAGCGATATACAATATACATTCATACATAATTATACGTTATAAATCAGTTAACTGTACGCATTATTCAAGCGAATTCGCTCTGGGATATTTTTAATGTGCAAATGTATGGATGGTGTGTGTGTGTGTGTGTGTGTGTGTGTGTGTGTGTGTGTGCGTGTGTGTATATGTGTGTGGGTGTTTTCTTAAAGTAAAGATATAAAAACTGTCATAGCTTTTAAAATAAAACACCAATGTTGGAAACAAGTATAATATTAACACGCTTGCAAGAAAAAAAAAAAAAAAAAATAAAATAAAGGAAAAAGATAATATGTAACGAGAAGGCTCGCTTCACTGCATAAAAGCACGGATGTAGAGTTGAAAATAAACACTCGTCCTGCACTTGTGTTCGGGTTACTGTATTATGAAATAAAAAAAGAGATAATATTGATAATAATAAAATATCTGGTTTGACGATGGTTGAAATATTTATTCAGATGTCCCAGAAAAGCGACAAAAAAATAGTCGGCAGAATCAATAAAGAACTGTTAGACTTTCTTTCAATCATCAGGGAAAAACGAACATCTTAAAAAACAAAAAATAACAACCCCAAAACCCAACAAAAAACAAAAACATATACTGGGTTTGCCTGTAATGTTTTGAACAAGAAATCTAAATCTTTACATATATGCAAACGTTTAATTTTTACAATTTAAGATAACCTTTCCTAATTTTAAAAGGAGAAATAATGATAAACAAATAAAATGTTTGATATAATTTATGGAATTATCGTTTCTAATCTCCAAGTAAAATGCTATATAGTTGCTACTAGCAATGCTCATTTTTGTTCAAAAGTCACATTTAACACATTGGGAAAAAAAAAAAAGAAAAAAAAAAAAAAAAAAAAAAAAGAAGAAGAAAAAAAAAAAAAAAACTGGGTTAACTTTCTTTAGATCAGTTATTTCTAATGATACTTAACATTTTAATCCATTACAATTTTAAACTTTATTATTATTATTTAAAAAAAACCAAAAACAAATACAACCAGCTATCAAAAAAAAAAAAAAAAAAAAGCTTCAACAAACAAACAACAGCATAAAAATGAATAATCTAAAACGAAAATTGTAAGGTGTTCCAAGCTTAGTAAGACAAACAAACATAATTTACAATGGATATCTACGTGTGTTTAAAGTAACACCTGTAATTTTCCTATTAGAAATATATGACTGTTCTATCAGTGCATCTGGTACTAGTAATCCGATATGAAATTCCTGACATGGGAAGGGAAGATCAACAACAGACGGAGGACCAAGTTAAAATCAGGCGTCATTAGCAAACATAGATACCTTTAATATTTAAAAACAACAAGACCCCCCCCCCCCCCAAAAAAAAAAAAAAAAAAAAAAACCGGTAATAATACTAATAATGAAGACAGTTATATTCATGATACGTTAACAGGATTAATGATGTCAATAATTTAAATGAAGTCCTCATAAGATATGACAGACAGTCGTAACAACAATACTGTATAAACAGGTACATTTTAAAAGCTAAATTTTCAAACCGATATCAATACGTTTTTCAACCTCTGAAGTAAAGTTTCACAAAAGTTTCACAACAAGAGAGAGAGAGAGAGATTAAAAAAAAAAAAAAAAAAAATCAGTCGTGAATGTTATTATGTACTTACCCGTTAAACACTTATGACTGTTCAAAAATTCAAATCTTTGTTCTCGCAAATTCATTACAATCAAGTCTTCCTGGGGGCCTTCCAGGAACCTGAAAATGGCCGCCCCAAAACACAGGTAGCCCAACATAAACAAGCAGAGAAGTATAAACCTGCATGTCGTATTGCACAGGCATCCGTTCTCCATCACAGGCCACGGTGCAGTAGCAGACGACCGGCGCGACAGTTCCGAAGTGTTCATTTTCACCAGACGAGTCTATTCTGTTGTCACCGGTGAGGGGGAGTAGGGAAACCTCTTAACTGAATTTTAATCAAATGCAACGTTCCACTGAAACTGTTTATTCGTTTGGTGATGTCGCTTGAACCAGAAAACATTTACAATATATATTCTCTCTCTTTAATTACTAAATACTGGCAAGATAATGTTTGTAAAGCAATGTATACCATCGACCTGTTGCGCTGTCTTCTCTGTTTGCCTCTCTGTGTATATGTGCGTTGTGACATCTGTTTTCATATGATAGGCCTACCTGTCGAATCAGCGTGGGTTCTTTGCGGTCGCTAACTGCTGACAAGAATAAAACCCAACAATGGAAAATTCGCTCACGTTGATAATTATTATTGTTAGCAACTTCCTTCAGTGGTCATTTGATGGCGAGAAAAATATACTAATACCGCTGTGATAATTAATGATAATTAAGGGGGCTATATCTGGAATATTTTAATAACGTAAACAGTTCGTGAATCATCACCTACGAGTTTCTGTGATATCACTCACTTTCTGAGCACGAAGAAACCGAAATCATTGTGCTTAATAATTTGAAAGCTGGTACTTCTTTAGACGTTCTGTTACAATGCATGTTTGCACATGCGTGAGCTTGCATGGTTATGGTACAAATATATACGTGTGTATATATGTATGTATGTATATATATATATATATATATATATATATATATATATATATATATATATATATATATATATACATATATATATATATATATATATATATATATATATATATATATATATATATATATATATATATATATATATATATATATATATATATATATATATATATATATATATATATATATATATATATATATATATATATATATATATATATATATATATATATATAGAGTATGCATATATATAAACCCAACATGTTGGGTTGAGCCTCTCTCTCTCTCTCTCTCTCTCTCTCTCTCTCTATTTTATATATATATATATATATATATCGAGAGAGAGAGAGAGGCTGCACATAAACCCAACATGTTGATTTTTAAGTCTCTTGAATGTCTATGTGATTACCTACCGAGGTATTTAGCATGTTGGCGAGTGTCTTTTGTCCCCCAAGGTGTTCGCTGCATAATGTCAAGAACCCCTACTTGTTCACGAAGACCGCCCCTGGCGATTATATTATCCTACTTTAAGTTTAACTCATACTAAATTTATCTTAGACTTCACGCATTTTGCTAAATATAATAAATTTATCATTTTGAAGAAAAGCAGCAACAGAAACAGATAGGCCAAGCATCGGAATATATTCGACAATACTATATGAAAAGGGCGTTAGTTAATATGATAAGTGTGTTTCACTGTTATATAATGAATTAAGATGTATGGATGATACGTCGGAATATATTCGACGGTATATTATATGAATGGGTGTTTTACAGTTGTTTAATTGATAAAGATGTATGTATCAGGGTCAGTTGTAAACTTAGCTCATTGCATAAATAAATAAATAAACAATTTTTTAATTTTAATTTGTTTTAAATTTTACACACACACACACACACAAATTATATATATTTGTTTTACCTATTTGCAGAAACATACTGGTATCGAGTTATATGACTATAAGATATGCCTGTATATGTGTGTGTGTACACATTATATATATATATATATATATATATATATATGTATGTATGTATGATTGTAACACATGTATGTGCTTATATATATGTACCATATATATTTGTATGTGTATGAAGTTGAGTATGTATATTAATGAAATGGTGAATATTTAACATATTTTTGATACTGAATAATTTATATTATGTCGTTGGTCTTTAACATAAAATGACAAAACTGCCAGACTGAAAGCTGCTCCTTCCTACCAATTAGCAGCAAGCAAGGTTCTTTTCATACCCTTACCTAAACAGAAAAGAACATATATCATGACCTTTGATAAAGCAGTCGTGAACACTGTCAGGAACGGAACAGAGTCTGATGGGAGCGCTAAAGAGAACGACTCCTGTGATGTGCTCTCTCTTGCAACACACGTACGTGCATTTGTGAACGTATGCGAGATTTTCAAAGGATGCTTCGTCCTCTCTTAGCTGTAATAAGCTAACCTTCATCAGCCTTTCCCCACTGACAGATTTTTGAGACTCTGATTAACGGATGACGACGACAACCATCTCCAAGGATCTACTTATTTACTTTCGGAATGAACGCGAACAATTCGCACGAGACTTTACGTACGTCGCCAGAACAAGACCGCTGACAGAATCTTCCAGAAATCGTGAAATTCAATCTTCACGCCGAGCGCTTGACTTTCGTGAAAAGTGGGCTTCTGTGATTAATGGTACACGTAAGACCTCCTGTCGCCTTTCTTAACCCGTGACTACGAAACAATCAGTCTTTAACGCTAACCTCGGCATCCACGATTTTTCCAAATGTCGGAACAAAGGGAGATAATTGATGGAGACCTGTCACGTGACTTCGAGCCAATAAATCTGATGAATTACGGTTGTTTAGACCGAAATGAAAAGATTTTAAACAGTGACTGTAGGATAATGTTGATAATGAATCAATTTTCGCTTGTTAGGTAAGGGTATTCGCTTATTTCTTTTTACGGATAGATAATATAAGAAGTGGGAAAAAGTACTCAAACGAAACCTTGGTATTTAAATATCCGTATATATTTTCTCTCAACTGTATGGGAAGGGACATATAAAATATTCTTATTGTAAACAGTAAGAGTAGCCAATTACTTGACGGTTTTGTTTCTTCTGACATATATTCATCATTAAAAACTAAACAAAAACAACCAAAAATATATTTGATTCCAAATACTCACTGAAAAGTGTTGTGTTGATATGTCGTGAAATATTTATTAAGTCACTGATTTAATGTTTGCTTTTTATTTCGTTTTCAGAATCTTCCAGATCCAGATTACAGCCTTTATATAAGGCACCAAAAGCTGCGACACATGTAAAGTTTAATGTTTCCTTAATCCTAAAGCATTTTAATTAGTCATCAGTTTGTTAAAGCACGTTTGTCTAACCAGTGATGGAAAGGGACATTATGTCTTAAAGAACTCACTTGAACTGTTTCTGTCAGTAACCATTTCTTTCATATTGATTCTTCTGATGATGCTTCAGACTAATAATTTTTCTGAATGTGGGGAAAGATGGTTTCGAGTACGTATTTTCCTGGATTTTTAAAACAGAGTTCAAGTATGGTTTTTTTTATTTTTTATTTTTTTCTTCTTCTTCTTCTTCTTTTGTTTTGTTTTTCTGTCTGGGAAAGATAATTTCAAGTGCCCATATTTCTGAATCCTAGAACGATTACTCTTTCCTCTGAATTTGTTTACTGTCGCTTACAGGATAATCCGGATCTTGAAACAGAAATACGAAGATGAAAATAGAAGTAAAAGCTAACGTCCTGTTGATGAGACTGTAAATTATGAATATGATCATTGTCGTCGAATTATCAAACAACGGCAAAGCTCACATAAGGATTAATAACCGTCGGTAATGATTCTCTTTAACAAAATACGGTTTAAGTTTTATTTTTATTTATTAAGTTATTTACTCTGACACCCTCCCCACCCCACCCCACCTCACCACACCCCGCCTTCCCACGGGTTACTGAATAATTCTCTATGACGGATCTCAGTATGCAATGTCAGCCGTTTTTGTTTAGAACATGTGCAAATTAGCTTATTCTATTTGTGTCCCAGTACGTGTTTATGTGTCTGGAAATAGAAGATAATCATAAAAATAGAGTATGGTCGAGAAGGTTGTTGCTCTGTGGTTAAACACTCGACTGGTGAGTTGTTTATGGTGAGATCAAACCTCCGCGGTGCGCTGGTATTAATGATCACGAAATGAATTTCTGTCTGTGACAAAGAGTAAACAGGAAAATCACCCGCTGTTATGATGTATGTATCGTACACCGTGCAAAGGTTAAAAGAGGGATTTGTCCTTTTAAAAATTGGTCCTCGGAGAAATCCTCGCAGTACATAAGAGATTCGTAAAAGTATAAGGACAGTAATGAATAATTAAATTGATAAAATAAGCAATATTCCATCTTTATATATTTTCTGAAAACTAATAAGTCATTTCTAATGTTTATATATATATATATATATATATATATATACACACACACGATATGTATGCGAATATTGCTAACTGTGCAACTGCAAGTCAATCGTCGAAGAACAGAAAAACAAACATGCAAACAAATAAATAAAAAAAAAAAAAAAATAAACAGACAGATAGACAGACAGACAGATAAAAATAGATAAATTATAGATAGGTAGATAGATAATACATGCATACCATTCATGCATACGTGCGTTCATACATACACAGGTACATAAATAAAAATACATACATACATACATACATGCATACATACATGCATACATACATGCATACATACATGCATACATACATACATATATACATACATACATACATACATACATACATACATACATACATACATACATAAATACATAGACACATACGAGTTTGTCAGTATTCGGACCAAGTTTCTATTCATGTATTACTGAATCTGGGTCGCCGGTGCTGAACAGTTCGTATCAACTGTTATTACTAACAGCATAGAAATTTCGACGTTCTGATCACGTCGTTGCAAGATGCTTTTCAAATCTCAAAAACCAACGTCTTTATAGTTCTGGATGGACTTCTATTGATATATTTTTTTTTTTTTTTTTTTTTTTTTTTTTTTTTTTAAATTTTTTTTGATTATTATTATTATCCTTTTAATCTTTTTTCCTGATTTATTAGGTTAGATAAATTTTTTTGCATAAACAGAAAAGTTACCACTGCAGCCAAGAAACATTTATTTATTTATTTTGTGATATATAAAGAATTTACTTTATTTTTACACATACTAACACTTGGGTAAGCCAACAAATATGTATTATCAGATGCTAAAAAGTCACAAGCATTAGCTTAATAAAATACAACATAAAACTGTCAGAACCGAGCTAATGAAAATCGTTTTCTTACTAAACATGAAACCCACAACCATTAAGTTAATTTAAAACATCTTAAAATATTAAGATCCGAATCTATGAAGACTATTTCTTTTTGAACCTAAGTTTTCTTGAATTATAAAAGTACTTAATACATCAACAGAAGCAGCAGCGACAACAACAAAATACGGTTTTCATAAACTGAGTCCTGCGCATGTCTTTATTACTCGGCAAATCGTCTAAAACATGAAAACAAGCTTCCTTTACAAATTCGGCTTTTAATATCTGAATTGATTCGATCTCATTAATTAACTGAATTGAACGTACTCGTAAGCCATCATTAATTTATAATATATAAAAAGCCGAAATCGATGAATATAATAATCTCAGCTCTAACGGACGAAACATTTCATAGTAAACTGTCCGGTGTTTTTTTTTTTTTTTTTTTTTTTTTATCAGAAAAGCAAACAAGAAAAATTGTCCATCACTACAAATTTCAAGAGAAATTAATAAAACAACTTTTGCCACACAAAGAAGCGTTGGTTTTTGGCTTAATGAGGTGAAAAACAAACCTTTCCACTGCTGGTTAAAGCGGTTAAGTCCACATAATCAGCTCGGATTAGAGATTAGGATGAAGCAGACACACGCAGTCGATTGGAGACGTCGCTAATGATGTTCCTTGTCGTATCCCAGCTATTAGCGTTGACGTGGTTAGTTGTACACTAATAACTCCATGTACATTTCCTAATTCACTGTTAATATTATATACTTGTAGACATATCTATGCATGCAACCATACATGAATACATAAACACACACACACACACACACACACACACACACACACACACACTCACAGACAGACAGACAGACAGACAGACAGACAGACAGACAGACAGACAGACAGACAGACAGACACACACACACAGACACATACAAACACATATCTACTTCATACATTTATGTACATTTTCTAATACACTTAATATATATTTTGTAGACATATCAAGCATATCAAGTATGCATGTATACATAAACACACACACACACACACACTTATCTATGTATGTAATGCATGTTACGTATGCATGTATATGTATGTATGTTTGTAATGTAATGTACGTTCATATATATATATATATATATATATATATATATATATATATATATATATATATATATATATATATATATATATATATATATATATATATGTTTGTATGTATGCAATGCAGGACTCGTGTGCATGAGTTTCTCTGTATTCACATAAACATACACCCAGAATTCACATAATCACCCACCCACCCACCCACCCTTATGCTACACTATCTGTTTTCATCCTTTGTTTAACATTCGGTTGATGTTTCTGAGCAAGGAAAACATCTTGCCAGTAAACCGATACTCCTTAATCTCAGTGATTAGTAACACAATATGTCATCCTCTCGCTAATTAGCCAGACCGCACTTTACCGTCACCTTAATTAGTTTTTCACTTTTATTATTTCTCCGTCTCGCCGCAGAACTGAAGCTTGAAGAAACGCAGATATTAAAACAGCCTCGCTGACGCACCAGATAAACCTTCTGATAACGTGACAGCAGGTATACAAGATCGCATCCCAACGGCAAGAGGTCCCTACAAATATGGCCACAAAGGATGACGTATTTAACACCAGTAAAATTTCTTTTAACATTGGTTTATTATCTGAACGATCTCTCAGATCTCCAGACCTTTGGATTACTTCCTATGGGGGTACCTCAGATCAGTAGTTTGTAATAAGCGTTCTAAGACAATACAGGTCCCAAAGGATAACATAACAAGAGAAGTTGAAGATTTAAAACAAATACTTCCATGCTTGGAAATATGCAAAGGTCTGGCGTTGAACGCGTTACAAAATGTATAGAAGTAAAAGGATGTCATGTGGAACACATATTGTACTGATAAAATGATAACTGATAAATTAAATTAAATTAAATTTATTCTGCTGTGTTTCTTTTATACACCCTCCGTATTAACAGCTATCAAAGTGATGTATAGGACTGAACTTTAATTTTTATTTTTTTTTTTTTTTTACGTTGCATTATAGCTTAGCTTGCAGGTTTTCAAGTATTTAAGATAAGGATTCCCAGTAATTCAAAAATAAGCTGAATGTGTGCACAGTCTGAAATAGAAACTTTTCAAAATTCCAACGTTTACAGGAAAAAAGATTTCTCTTACACTGTTTGTCTTCTACTTCACAGAAAAAAAAAAAAAAAAAAAAATGGTTTAGGTTAATAAACTTTCCACAGAGCTGTCTTGATTAATAACCCAAATAAATATAGATAATATTTTATAACACTGTCTTTTGTTAACTACCTGTGCGTCCGGATAAATATACTGTTACACATTATAACACTGTTTTGAGTTAATAAACTACACTCCCGGATAAATATACTGTTACACATTATAACACTGTTTTCAACTAATAAACTATACTCCCGGATAAATATACTGTTACACATTATAACACTGTTTTGAGTTAATAAACTGTACTCCCGGATTACCATACTGTTATTCAATATTGTTTTTATTTAGTAACTCCTGCATCGTGATAAATATACTGTTATACATTTTAATATCTTTTTTTTACTCAATAACCTAACTCCCGTATACGTACGTGTATACTGTTACACATTGTAACTTTGTTCTCAGTTAGTAAACCTGACTCCAAATAAATGTAGATTATACTTTTATTCAGATGTAACGGCTTTGTGCAATACACCACAGTCTTGTATATTTACAGATACACTTTTGCCAAAATATAACTACTTAGGTTAATAACCTAACCTATGGGATACATATTTGTATATTTGTATATTTGTTAAGTATTACAACTTTATTTTGAGTTATTAACCTGGACTCTCACATTAATGTAGACAAGTACTTTTATTTAGATGTAACTGTTTTGAGTTAATGACCTTGGTCCCGGACTCATATTTGAATATAATTATATAATATAACATTGTTTTTAAATTATTAACCCAGACTCTGATACTAATGTAGCTGTACTTTTATTCAGTCTTGGATTAAATACACTAACATCCAAGATAATAAATAATATTCTTAAACATTAAAAATAGTCTTTTTTGAATTATTAACCTACACTGTGATAATTAATGTAGGTGTATATATGTATTCGGATGTATCTGCAGATATACATTTAGTCAAGTGAGAACTGACTTGTGTAAACAGTCCACTCTGCTAGAGAAATACAGATATCCTGTTACACAGATATTACACTACGTTAACAGCGTGGGTTCGTCGATGTAACATCCACTACAGACCTGATTGCAACAGCTTGGTTGTGTTAGACGTTTTTTCCAACATCATCAGTCAAGCAGTGAAAAAAATCAAATATTTTATATTACTTGAATGATCAACAATAAATACAGATGCAATAATAATTAAAAAAAGGACTGAAAATTTTACATAATAATAATAATAATGAAGATGATGATGATAACGATGATGACAATATTATTATTATTATTATTAAAATAATAATAATACAAAACAAAAAAAACAAAAACAACAACAAATATTTGTTAAAATGAAAGAAGGTGTGGTCTGAGTTTGCTCCGAATAGAAATAAGTACGAATTACAAACCAGGACGTCCCGGATAAAAATTAATTATATCCGATCACTTCGCCACTAAATATGTCTGAGATACTCTTTTATTTAATACCATTCGTGTATTCGTGTATTTCTGTGTGTCCGTGTGTCGTGTTTTCGTATGTGTTTCTGTTTGTATATGTACTTATACCAATGTATTGCCTAAAGTGTTATTTTATATTCTGTTCAGACTTGTCGACCAACAGACGGAATTATTTTATTTATATTGCACAGAATATTTTACCAGTAGTGGAAGATTTACGTCCCCTGCACTGTGATATATGTAACAAATCTACAAAGCTTGAGTGCTGCAAAACCCATATTTTACTTTTTTTTTTTATTTTTTTTTTTTTTTTTTTTTTTTTTTTTTTTTTTTTTTTTTTTATCAGTAGAGATGGGCAATTTCTCACTTAAATTTCCCCGACTATAAAGATTTTAACATATTAAAAGAAAGTTCCAATAAAATTCAATATCAGTACATTTTATGCCTCAGAAAAATAATTATTAGCTTGGTCGACTAAATTACATTTCGCAGATTATGATTATCAAACGATTAATAATATATTTGGGTGTTGTAATTTGTGTATGTTTGTATATAGATTTGTATGAGTTATGTGTATGTGTATATATTACATACACGTGTATGACATGTGTGCGTGCGTGTGTGTGTGTTGTATAAAATACATCTAAAGATTGTGAAAGAGCAGATTTCAGACATTGTGCCTAGTTAGGCTGCTTGACAAGCGTTCAGACAAATTTTCCCAACAATTAAACTAAAAACAAATTCTGATAGTAAAGGCCATAGTTACAGTTTATTTAGCATAAACTTAAATTCAGATCTGCCCATTCCTTAGTAAATTTAACTAAATGTTGAACTAAATATTAGATCATACACACAATTTAATGAGAAATATATCAGTTCTGGTTGTTGTATTAATAAACCAATGAGAGCGTTTCGGTGATGTCAATTGTGTGTATATGAAGATACGTGTGTATATGAAGATACGTACGTACGTATGTATGTATGTATTTTAGGATTTGAATATTCTCTAATTAAACTCTGCACATAGACAATATTCGGGAACGCACTGGCGCAGGAGGACAAAGTTCAATCACGACCTCACAAACCCCGTCAGATGCCGCTGACGAGACTCGAACGTAGGGCACCCCGCAGACGATTTTACCGTTCGGCCATCAAGACAACCTTGTGAAAAAAAAGTTTGCTCAATAACCGAGGGTAATCATCGCTTCCAACGAAGCACGCCGTTCTTTTTGTCTTTTGTCATTTTTGCGTGCATCTATTTTTGTATGTATATATGTATGTATGTATGTGTTTATGTGTGTGTGTGTGCGTGTGTGTGTTATTTTTCCTTTCCTGAGACTAAAGCCCAAACCATGAAAATAATATAAAGAAACAGACTGGGGATGTATTTTTTTTCCCCCTCTTTAATACAACATCGCCAACATCAATAAAGGTGAAGTCTTAACAAAATCATCTCCGTACAGCACCAACGCAAACATCAAAATGTCGATATCTGTGTTCACGTAATTAGTTTGTCGTTAAATTAAAGTGAATCAGGGAGCATGCTTTAATATATTTAATTACATTCTTTTTGTTTGTTTTTCTCGTCCATTTAGTTCCTTGTCAAGAGTCGGCAGTAACGAGGTAATGTATTAGATCTTGAGCAAACAGTTGCTAGAAATTACTGTAATTAGAGAGTTGTTATCTCTTAACTCTGAACATGATGTCCTGTTTTCATCAGACAGTGCAGGGACAATAATAGTATTAACTGATTTATTGCTCTTGCTAGTCTTTCGAATTATTATTATTGTTGTTTTTGTTGTTGTTGTTGTTGTTATTGTTATTATTATTGTTATTGTTGTTATTGTTAATTATTATTGTTATTGTTATTATTATTATTATTATTATTATTATTATTATTACTGTTGTTGGTGTTTTTATTGTTTTAATCGATTCAGGAAGGAAAAAAAATAACTAATCGATAAGAGATCTATATTCACACACACACACACACACACACAGAAGAGAGAGAGAGAGAGAGAGAGAGAGAGAGAGAGAGAGAGAGAGAGAGAGAGAGAGAGAGAGAGAGAGAGAGAGAGAGAGAGTTCACTACATTTTATGTTGTTACAACTAAAAGGTCGGTCTGAAAGTACACATAAACCTTTCTAAATAAGTGGATTTCGTTGTACAAAAAAAAAAAAAAAAAAGAAGAAGAATATTCCTAAAGAAAAAAAAAAAAAAAAAGAAAAAGAAAGAAAGACATAAGCTTCTTACGCATAACTAAAAAAAAAAAAAAAGATTCCATATATCTGACCTGACAACCTGAAAATTAAGAAAAAAAAAAAAATGTTTGTTTGTTTTTCAAAACCTAAACTGTATTTTACGTTTCTATTTTGTCTTCCGCTGGCAAAAAGTTTCCAAAGACTATTCATTTTCTCGACACTGGAAGAAAGCACCGAACTTAAACGAATCGTTTTCTTGTTGTTCTAAGCTTCAGATGGAAATGTGGCGGCAACTGCGCATGCTCCGTTCATTTCCTCTCCAGATTACTGTCAACTGAACAGAAAGAGGACGGAAAGCGACATATTGATGTTCAGCGGAGATACTCGGCGATCAATTTACTTTTAATTTTTGTCCTTTATATTTTATCCAGGATTACAGACTAATTATTCTGTGATATCGCCAGTTTACTGATAGCAGGGCTGAAAATACGTGGAAACTCGTATTTGCATTACGCAAGCAAAGAATCTAGAATTATTTGTATTTGGAGAAAAAACGATGGTTAGAAAAAAAACGATAGAAAAAAAAAAAACGATAAAAAAAAACAAAAAACACCTGATCAGATTTAAAATAATATCTTTTTAAGTGTAAAATAAATAAATGAACCATTTTTTAAAACTAAAATATAAATATAATCCGCTAAAACAAAAAACAGAATTACTACCATACACACACATACAATATTATAGCTTACATATGCGCACATAATATACACATGTTCCCACACACAAATATATACGCACAGAAACACGCACCGACACATACACAGACACACACTCACATACAATATTATATGAAACGTGTTCAAAGAAAAAAAAAAAACCAGATCCTTAAGTGTACCCACGTATGAAAGAGGAGTTTAAGCACACTAATATCCACATTTGATCCATGATACTGTGTATGTGACTAAAATAAAACATGATACAGCTTTAAAGCCTCTTGGGTATATCATTGAATTAGCCAGAGGAATAAGCCAACACACCATAATATGCAAGAGAGTTTAAGAACAGTATCTTGGAATCGACTGACTTTAATCTGTTTTTATGTGTCTGTTAGTGGTATAGAATTTAATAACAGAGTTCTCGTGATGTTTGGCACAGTCAAGTACACTATCAAATGTCGTCTGCTCGTGTCCAGATCTCAAGTCGTCTGCAATTGTAAATTATTTTACGTGATTACTGACAGAGGTGAAGGTAGATATGAAGGTAAATCGAATGTGTGCTCTTTTTTTTTTTCAGATAACTCCCCAACAGAGCCAGTATAAAAAATATATATAATATAAACAAATAAATGAATACGTTATTAAGTCAGTGAATAAATAATGGCAAATCATTAATAACAACACAGTAACAATTTTATTATTATTATTACTTTTGTTGTTATTACTGTTGTAATTGTCGTCGTTATTATTTTTAAAATTGATAAAAAAAAAAAAAATGCTGTTTTTAAAATTAAAAAAAAATAAAATAAAATAAAATAAAAAATAAATAAAGAAGAAAATTTATGAAGTTAAGTTTCAAACCAATGAGGGGAGGGGTGAGAAATAATTCGACAAAAGCCGCAACGAGATTTGATCCTGTAACCGATCATACAACGAACCAACGCTCCACGGAATAAAAAATATATATATATATATATATATGTAAGTTCTACAAAGCTGCACTCAAATATCCATATATAAATATCAGAGATGAATAGACGCGGAAAGCCAACAATGATATAATAAACTACCTGATAATGGCTATCGGTATGAAAAGAAACTGTCACGTTTGACAAGCAAATCGATCTGAGCTTTTATAATCCTGAAATCTTCCAAGCACTCGGGTTATATGCAATATTCATGTCTGAAGGAAATACGAGAACACTCGCGGGAAACCGACATCAGATAAACAAAACCCATTTTCAAAATGTTTTAGTATCCGCATTGACGAAAGTTAGCTAAACAGGACTTTGAATTCTGTCTGAAAGACAAAGAACAGGCCGCGAACGGTTTTATTAGCCAGTCTGTTTTCGAAAAAGTGCACTAAAATGAAAGAAAAGTCACGCATGTCTGATACAAATGGACGACAGACAGAAACGACGCATGCTCTGTTAATTTCATTTCCGGAATATTCATGTTCAGAGAAACGACGCATGCTCTGTTGGTTTCATTTCCGGATTATGTTTAAACGAAAGGAAACGGTGAACGGATGTCACTTTGCTGATGTTATAGCTACATAAGACACTGAGGATTAAATTCAATTTCAGTGTCTAAATGAATCGATTTATTAATGAGTATCTTGATCCTCTTTTTTTCTTTTACAGTTTAATAAACTGATACGGATACACACACAGAGAGAGAGAGAGAGAGAGGGAGAGAGAGAGCGAGGAGAGAGAGCGAGAGAGAGAGAGAGAGAGAGAGAGAGAGAGAGAGAGAGAGAGAGAGAGAGAGAGAGAGAGAGAGAGAGAGAGAGAGAGAGAGAGAGAGAGAGAGAGAGAGAGAGAGTCGCACACATATGTACACATTCACAGACTTTAGATATTTGATTTTCTACAAAAGGTAACCGAATATATGTACTTTACATAGTTTTCAAGACAAATGTGTTTTGTTAAGCACAAGGGTTTCATTTTAATTAATATCTGAGTTACTTTAAACCAAAATGTCGCATTTAACACTAAGAAGAATAAAATGAAATTAACACACACACACACACACACGAAAATCGTCAAGATTCACTGAATGAACATTAAGTCGCTTAGTCTCAGAATTTGACTCTGAACTGCATAACAAAATTTAGTTTCATTTTGGAAATATATAAATTATATATTCCGCAGGGATGAACAGATTTTAAAATTCAGGTTATGGCTAAATATTATTTGATTTAATGCAACAGTAATGTCAATAAGCATTATTTTCGTCATCTCAGTTATATATTCTGATAGTTTCCATTATGGTTCCCTAGAAAATAACTTTTTTTTTTTAACTTATAAAAAGGACAATGTATTAATTTAATAAACAATTTTTAAAGCTGAGTCCAAAATATAACGATTTTCATATGTATATATGTGGGTGTGTTTTTGTTTCAGTTTGTGGGTGTGTGTCTATGTGTGTGTCAAGAATAAACAATCCAGTAAGTGTGACGATCCTTTGACATATTCAGTTCATTCTTCTCTATTGTCTGTTACAAGACAAAAATTTCCATTTGGCTGCTTTGCGAAACCAATTTACATGAAGACTCACGAAAGACCTGCAGAAAACTACGACAGTGTCACTTTCATGTCATACTGTGTTCATTCGTATTAAATTAACACGCTTAAATGACTTAATAACCATTGTTTAGCAATGGGAATCTATTACATTTGTTATTCACGAATGTCATCATTCATAATTTCACCACCTACGCTGACATGGAATACCAAATATCAACTGATTTCCTTAAAATGAATACAACTGCTTTGGCCAGAACTCTTCGGAAGTTCTCCCCGATGGAAACATGATAAAAAAAAAAAAAAAATACACCCACTCACAGAAAGGGAATCATAATTAAAGTGATCTGATAACAGAGGACTGCTGAAGTCTTCGATGGCCGGTTGTGCTTCCCATGAGTTATAACACAGTGTTCAACAAAAAAAGCCTTGACCAAAACATTATGTCTGGGCGCAACTCAGACAAGAATCATAGCAAGTGATATACAGATACGCAAATCGATGCAGTGCTTTTAGGCTTTCAGATCAGATCATTTAGTACAAACGTACATATGCAATATTCACGTCTCTGGCAGACGTAAAGTGTCCCAGAATAGCGAGACATCAGAGGCGTCAAGCTATTTACATTATAATACCCGGCAATTACCCTTTCTGCTAGAGACAAAGAGCCAAACGTTCTTAAGTATTCTTCTCAGAAGTACAATCAGACTGAAGACTTTTGATGATAACAGTTACCAAGTACTCAGGCCAGATGTAGATATGACAAGTCTTTACGCTATGAGAGGAAGCAGCGAACCTGATTCCAAGTCTGACACAGAACACCATGATGTTAACAAGTGAAACAGGACGCACATTCAGACTGCAAAGAAATAAGCTAAGAAATCTTTATTGGCAATAATTAAAAGTAATAGATATTACAAATTAAATTAAATTTTAAGAGTTGCCTTCAGATCTCGAAGACTTAAAGTTGTTTAGGCATACACAGAGAGTGAAAAAACTGAACTGAAATTTGATAAAAAAAAAAAAAAAAAAAAATCCTTTCGGTAGACGAGACCCTTAGTGATAGTTATTTCTTTTCTTTTCTTCGTCTTCTTGCTTTTTTCATATATGATAGTTAGACTGTGCTGGTACTTTTTATTTTGAAAAGTCAAAGACGAACGATCTAACCCATGAACTTGAGATCAACACAAAACGCGTTATTTTTCATACACTTTGTCGGTGCATTCGGTCTCGTTACTTAGAAATAATGCAATATAACGTTGAACCCATTAAATCTCAACACGTTTTATTTTAATTGCCTTTGTATTGAGACAATTCAGGAGAACCATCACCGAAGCTAATTATTTAATAACCTCCGATATATACCTTATTGACACACTGTTATTAGACCCTTTATAGACATACGATGGTGATTCAGTGCTGAAAGCTTCTTGTATTGACAAAAGTGTAGACTGTAAATTACTACATATCGTCTACTCCAAACATATACTGGAGCTATGGGCTTTTTACGAAATTAATTTACGTCACGAATGGCTGCAAGCAAAGTGCACGAGACTACCGTGTTTGCAAGCACGTGTCTGATTGGCTAGACAAGATGTGATTACGAGGTTAATATGGCGACAGGAAGCAAACTAAGGCAGCAAACCAACCACTATCAATTAATCTTGTAGAGATGGCCTGAAGCCGGGAGATAACAATGTTTTTGTTGGTTTTGGAGCTGAAGGACACGTTGAACGTATTAAGTACATCACGGATGAAGCTGCAGGAACAGGATTACTGAAATTACTCGATTTAGGAGAGATAAATGCAAGGCAAAAGAGAGCAAGAAACTCAAGCGATTGAAAAAAAAAAAAAAAAAAAAGAGAAAAGGAAAAAAAAGTCAAATGATGCTGAAGGAGCCTAACTAGCGCCATTTCGACGCTTAATCTTTCTTCAGCTGTCATCGTTTTGAAAACATTTGGCAATTCAAATAATCAAGCCATTCCATAAGAATAAATATTAAAAAAAAGAATTATATTCTGTTTTGAAAATAAAATTTTTAATTAAAACTATACTCATTCTTTAAATAGTTTCAAGCGAACATTTGCTGAAAAATCAATAATCTACATTTCACTGAATTAATTTCTGTGTAAAATATGCTCATAATTTAGCTAGAAAGTGAGACAGTCAGATATACGTGCGAGTGTGTGAATATGATAGGTATGTCTATAATTATGTCTATATTTATGTATGTATGTATGTGTGTGTGTGTGTGTGTGTGTGTTTGTATGTATATATGTATGTATATATGTATGTATGTATGTATGTATGTATGTATGCATGCATGCACGTATGTGTGTGTGTGCGTTTGTGTGTGTGTGTGTGCAAAAAATAATTTTGTGAAGCTTCAGGAATACTCTCAGTGATAGAATGGGCAGAAACAGTATCATACGTTGTGTCTGTGTGTGTGTGTGTGTGTCTGTGTGTCTGTGTGTGAGCGTGCGTGTGTGTGGGTGTGTAAAAAAATAATTCTGGAAAGCTTCAGGAATATTTTCAGTGACAGAATGGGCAGAAACAGTATCATTCGTCATCTTAAACTGCTACACGAATTTTTTTTTTAAACGTTCTGCTCACGGAAAGATTCGTGGGATCCCATCATTATTTTCCAAAACGTGTATGTTTACATGAAATATTATTAGCCAGAACGAAAATACAGTCACATTAAAGTATCGGGTTGAAGTAGTAATACAGTCCCTGTCTGTCACAATTAATGTTATAAAACACAGATACATTTGTCACTGAATTACACACACACACACACACACACACACACACACACACTGACTGAGGGACGGATCCAGGAAATGGAACGCCATTGTGGTAGGATGTAATTTTCCAAAATGAATAATAATAATAGTAATAATAATAATAATTGTAATAATAATAATAATAATAATAATAATAATAATAATAATAATAATAATAATAATAATAATAATAATGCAACGTTGATGTTGATGATGATGATAATTATAATAATAATAATGATGATGATGCTAATGTAACGATGATGTTAATGATGGTGATGATGATGATAATAATGATAACGACGACGATGATAGCAGTAATACCTGGGACAGCATACGTATTAAAATAATTTCTGTTTTAACTGTAAAAGAATAAGGAGAACAAAAAATAATACACATCAACGTTGACTAACCTCTATTTCGTGTGACAAAAAATAGTAGATCGTACAGTTTGTGATTAGAAAATACTGCAGGTGTTTGTAAAATTGATTTGTCTTTGTCAGTAGAGATGTAGCAACTGCAGCCAGAAATCAAACAATTGCTTGAACATAATAAATGGAATTTCTGATCACAAAAACAAAAAAAAATAAATACAAAAATATATAAATAAATAAATAAATAAATAAATAATAATAATAATAATAATAATAATAATAAAAAAAAAAAGAAAAAAGGATTAATAATAATATGAAGAAATTATAATAATAATAATGAAAACGACGTCGACAACCCCAGAACAACAACAATAATAATTGACAACGACGACAACAACACCACCACCACCAACAATAATAATAAAACAGAGAATATGATTTTTGGAATAAAGTAAATAGGGTTTGTGTATAAGAAAAAAGAAAATCAACATTTAGGAAAATGGAACAAAAGAATTAGGAATTTCCCCAAAAAAAAAAAATGAAAACCAAAAAAAACAAAACAAGTAGGACGATAAATGTCTAAGAACAAAACGAAGTGGAATTTCTGCGTTAGGACGAAATAAGTGGAATTTCTTCATCAAAACGAAATAAGTTTGATTTCTTCGTTACAAATAAATAAATAAAATAAAAAAGAGGGACTTTTTGCATAAGAATAAAACAAGTTGGATTTCCGCATTAGAACGAAGTAGGATTTGAGCATTAGAAAGAAGTAAGTAGGATTTCCCTATTAGAAAGAAATAAGCAGGATTACAGTATTAGAATAAAATGTATTCGATTTCCGTATTAGAACAAAATAAGTAGGATTATATATATATATATATATATATATATGATTTATTAAAACCTATGTTTTGTTATTTCCACAATAGGAGTGGGTTAAAAAAAAAAAAAAAAAAAAAAAAAAAAAAAAAAAGTATGAGAGAGAAAAAAATAAGATTACCATTAGTTAGAATCAAAGATTCAAGGGTTTACGGTAGTTTGTGGTCTGGCCCATACATAACAGTCCTTCTAAGCAACGAAAATAAGCAGATGCGGGAATATGGGGTTTGACCATATTGCCATGTAAGTACTTTTGATAACGGAATAAAGCAGAATTGAAGACTGATGGAGCGAGTCTCGATAACTCACTTGTTATATTTGATAGAGAGGGTCTGGATAAACAATCAATCAACGACAAAATAAATCACGTGGGATTTGAAATGTGCATATTATCGATTTTTGTCAACGTTCGTTATATAACGATATAAAATACATGATTATTGTGCATCAGGCAGGCAAGATAATTATAAATAAGATAATACGTAACAGTGGTTGTTATTAAGATATATTTGCTGTCGAAACAGTTTTACATTTGTTCAGCAGTCACTTGGGAAATCTGATAAAACAGAATGTTTAGGTTTAATGAATGGCAAAGAGGAACAGAAGAGAGTTAAATAAGAATAGCTACACCAAACAAACAACAAAATATATTTACGTACATAAATACGAGACCGACTGTCAGACAAATATTAAAAAGAAAAATGGTCTGAACGGTACGGTTGGTGATCTTTTATGGTAATAATAATAATAATAATAATAATAAGAAGAAGAAGAAGAAGAAGAAGAAGAAGAAGAAGAAGAAGAAGAAGAAGAAGAAGAAGAAGAAGAACAACAACAACAACAACAAGGAAAAGAATAATGACAATGATGATAATGATAATACTGACGACGATGATGATGATAATGATAAAAATAATAATAGTATAATAATAATAATAAGAAGAAGAAGAAGAAGAACAACAACAACAACATCAACAAGGAAAAGAATAATGCCTATGATGATATTGATAATAATGAAGTCGATGATGATAACGATGATAATGAAAATACTGACGACGACGATGATGATGATGATAAAAATTAATAATAATAATACGACGAAGAATAAGAATACCTCTAGTTATATATAAAAAATAAGGCATGACTGAAATGGGAGAAATAACTCAAAGTTTAAGAGGATTTATTATGCATCTGTTCATTTCCAGAAGCCATAATTCTTACTGCTGATCTACCATCCATTGCTTAAAGCAAAAACAAACACTTAAACTTGACAAATAATATTAAGTTATTGATTTTTTTTTTTTTTTTTTCTCTCGATAATTAAGCTTAAATAAAACTAAATAACAAGACTCAGGCGATGTAATTACGATTTTATATAACTTCATGTTTTGTGTCTAGTTATTAATTCTTTCTTACTGCCATAGGAAAGACTGCTAGGAAACAGTTGTAAGAGTTCGTGACAGCTAACGCCAAGAAAGTGAAAAACTATTTGCGGTTAGCAGAGACTGGTTATTTTAAACTTTCTTCCTCGAGGACTTTGACCTACTTTGCTACAACTGGGTCAAGGTCAGGAGATGATAGTCTGCCAAAAAACGATCGATTCCATAACGGTAACTACTGTAAATAACTTCGCTTGGATATGCAGTACTGAAGAATGCAGTGTTTTTTTTTTTTTTTTTTTTTTTTTAATGATCTGTTTTTTTTTCTTTCATTCACGCTTCCTTCTGGACATCTTTCCTTCCTTATTTATTTATTTAAACTTTTAAAATATTATCTTTCATATAAATAAAATAAAATAAAATAAATAAATGAACAGCAACAACATCAAAAAAAAAAAAAAAATTATTATTATTTATTCAAACTTTTAAAATATTATCTTTCATATAAAGAAATAAATAAATGAACAGCAACAAAAAATAATAATAATACAAATGATAATAATAATAATAATAATAATAATAATTTATTTATTTAAACTTTTAAAATATTCTTTCATATAAATAAATAAATAACAAAAAAAAAAAAATAATAATACAAATAACAAAAATAATAATAATAATAATAATAATAATAATAATAATAATAACAACAAGTCTAAGCATATCGAAACAAACGAAGCATTTAAATCGCGTTGAACAACTGACTTCGAGGCTGTTGTCAGTTTTGCCGACTGCACGCCACACAGCGTCACGTGCTGAACGTGATTCATCAAGAAGAAGAAAATTAAATCATTGCTCGCCGATCAGAATTATACCGTGGCGTGGAATTGAAAGCAGCGTTCCTTTATTTGCAGTCAGAACGTGTTTGTTCTTCCAACTCGATGACACGAAGAAGTCACATTTAGAGGTCTTGAGATTCCGTGATTTAATATTTGTTTAATGCGTTAGTAAGTGTGTGTGTGTGTGTGTGTGTGTGTGTGTGTGTGTGTGTGTGTTCAGAGATATACAGATACTGAAGGAGAGAGAGAGAGGATCAGAAAGGAAGAATGAAAGGAAATATTACTGAGAGAGTATGGAAGGAAAGTTTGAAGCAGAAACTATACGAGTGAACAAATGAGCAAGTGAGATAAATAATGTGAGGACTAGTATTGATCAAAATTCATTAGTGCTGCTACTGTTATTGTTAGTATACTGAACAATCTGTAAATTATATATCAATGAAAGGTGATGCGTTATTATTAAATTATTATTATTATTATTATTTTTATTATTATATAATTATTATTATAATATAAACAAACAGATGACAGATATGTAAATGGATTATTAATAACTGGATCGATCACGTATTACAATGCAGATTAGGGATCAAAGAGATCAAACGAGTTATCCCTGTATTACTGATGAGCGGGTCACCCCCGTACAGCGAAGTTGGCGAGCGAGTGGAATCACACGTGTTAAAGGTTTAACAGCCTATAACTACTGAATGTCGACGTCAGCCTAGCATTGGATTGTCACAGAGCTTGATAACAAGATCAAATCCTCTTCGGCTGAGGCTGCATCAAAGTTGACACACTTATTATTCCCATTTCTCATCTTAGTGGTTTTTCAGCCTAAAGGCTTATTAATGTTTCGCGGCGAAATACATCATTAACATTGACCAAGCGCTGGTAAATGACCCACGACTGCGACGACATCGATCTTCTTGTATCATCAACGCAGTCGGCGGCTGTCAAATTTTTTTTTTTTTTTTTTACTGTGTTTTTCGTCTTATGTTATTTGTGTGATCCTTAACGGACAATAAAAGGGGGGAAAATACTAAAGAAGAACACATTTAAAGAAATGGAAAAAACTAAAATAAAAAAACTAAAAAGATCGCGCTTTGGGAAGCCAGTTGATGAAGTCTTTGAGAGAAGATGTTAAATCGGGTTTATGTTCCGAAGGAAAATTAAAACGAATCGTGTCGGAAAGAAGAGAATGAACCGGAAATACGTAATAAAGATTTGTTAACGACAGTCTTCATTAGACGCCCACGGTAATGGCACACCACGGAAATACGTACATAATTATAAGACGGATTCGTTTGTTCTTCGAGATTTTCCAGAATGAATGGATAATAGATGAAAAGACGGGGGAAAAAAATGTTATTGAAAAATGAAGAAAAAAAAAATACGAAGAATGAATGTTTTAGTTTTTAAAAGAACTTTTGAACCTTTAATGAACAGAAATAATTCTGCTATTATTAATTTCATCCTTTTTTTTTTTTTTCTCCCTATTAATTATGTATTAATTTGTTCTTCGTCATCTTTATCATTATCATCATTATATTAAACGTATCTACTTCTGCTCTTTCTATGAAACGAAATTGTCGTTAGGATTTTCAATTATAAGATGCCAATTCTACTTTTAAAAAAAATAATAATAATAAAAATAAAATAATAATAAAATAAAATAAAAACTAAAGAAAAAAAAAGAAATCATTATTACTGTTATTTATTCCTTCTTCCAATTTCCGTTTCCGTGGGCGGTATCACGCAACAACCCAATGAAATTACAAACTGAACGAGGAAATGAACTGATATCTCATCCTTTTAGTTTTATTGCTGTTTCTATTAAACCTGCAAACGATGATTTTTTGACAAATTATGGATAAGCGTCAATTGAACTGGATATTAATAAAATATTAACAATAAAGCAGTTCTTTTTCGTCACTGTTGAAAACGAGAATGCAGCAGAAACCGGAATAAAAGCCAATTTTAAAGGCCACGCTACGACTTTAGTTATTCTCTTGACATTTAAACAGTGAAACGCACTGTCCGCAATGAAGAGATTATTGTTTAACTGTTCGACTGAGAGCAATATCTACAGACCGACAAGAATGCAATATTGCGGAATAGACTGTCCTGAATAAATAAAAAAAAAAAAACTAAAGAGAGATAAACAGAACGGAGAATGAGGAGAAATGAAAGAAGAAGAAGTACAGAAGAAAACGGAGAAACAAGAAGAAACAAAGAATGAAGAAAGAAAAAAAAAGCTGAAAAGAAGATGATAATAATGATGAAAATACTAAAGAAAATAAAGAAAAGGATGAGGCTGTTTTATTCAAAATCCTATATTATTTCACCCAATAGCAAACAAATCATCATACACCTCCACAGTGTGCCCACTGAATCAGTCTCTGTCCCAGGGCGTTGCCCATAATCTATGAAAAGCCGTGGCATCTACGTTATGTCTATGAGAAGGTGCACTTCACATATCCCTTGTTGCTAATTTATTTTGCGAGTAGAGGAATAATGGGATTTCTCTCTCATACTTTTATTGTCATAGAAAACCCACGTGTAATGGTCGTTAATATTAAACTGCCTTGAAGAATCACTGAATACTTATTTATTGATCAGTCGATAGTGCGCCACACCTAGCATTAACGCAATATATTGAAATCATCGCCAATAAATTTTGTTAAAACTTGTATTAATTCTGATACGAGCAAAAATTCAGAGCTGGCATCTTATGCACCACTAGATTTATGATGCGGATAATAAAATTATTGCAATAATGGCAAGACAAAAATTAATTGTGAAACCAAAATGTGCTTTTTTTTTTTTTCATTGCGAGTTTTATTGTGAATATCCTAACAGGAATATAGATACGTTTTACAGATCTAATGACGCGTAAGAGAATATAAGAATACATACATGTGTTACACTGTGTCTTTTTATTTAATTTATTGATGTATGTAGTAATACAAAGCTACAGATATTATGAAATGTAGGGCACACAATAATATATATATATATATGTTTGTCAAATGTAATTTGGCTGTAGTTTTTATTTTTTTTTTTTTTTTTTTTTTTTTTTTAAATATTTTTTTTATAGTAAATGGAACATGCTTGTTAGAGTAAGATAAAATGTCATCTCTTTGTCTCCCATACTTTGTCAGATATCATAAAATAATTATTAATCATTACTTGTCTTGTGATGCAAGACGTGATATAAATTTGGATGTCACGACAGACTTCATTATAAATAATACATCAAAATTATGTCACATAAAAAGAACACACTGGACGTCTGAACTAATGAATGAATGACAATTTGGCTAGCAAGCTTCAAATGCCTTTAACAATATCGGGTATTACTAAAAAATATATTTTTTATTTAATCATGATACGAAATAGGAAATCTGCTATTCTCATCCAAAGATACTTCTGTTCAGTTAGCAACAAGGGAACTTTTATACGCACCTTTCCAGCAGAGCGCAAGCCACAAACTCTAAAAACATCTGCTTCTTTGGAAAATATTCTAAAAGGCAGAATTCTCTTTAACCAAGCAGCTACAGTCTGCACAAACAACAATCAAGATAGTAAGTACAATTCCGTAACCTGCTTCAACCGCTTGTTATCATCATTAAATCAAAATATCACTTTATAAATAATTAGCAGCAAATTGCCATCATATTCAGTTTCAACGGTTCGATTTTGTCATTATTTTCAGCTCAAAAACAAAATAACAGCTGCCGTAAAATTTTTCATATGACATTAGTTCGTTTCTCTGTATAATTATTTCCTTTATTTCATTAACTCTCGCTCTGTCAATTCATTTGTCTGTCTGTCTCTTTCACTATCTATATCTAGTCTCCATTTCGTTTCTTATCTCCAATATTCTCTCTCTCTCTCTCTCTCTCTCTCTCTCTCTCTCTCTCTCTCTCTCTCTCTCTCTCTCTCTCTCTCTCTCTCTCTCCCTCTCTCTCTCTCTCTCTCCCTCCCTCTCTCTCTCCCTCCCTCCCTCTCTCCCTCTCTCCCTCTCTCCCTCTCCCGTTTTTTCGCTATGTATTTCTTTCATTCTCTTTTTCTTTCTTTCGTTCTGTCTCGCATTATCTCTTTCGTCCCCCTCTCTTTCTCTTTCTCTTTCTCAATATTTGTCAGTATTTCATGATTACATCATTGCACTTAAAATTTCCAGTATGACTAGAATTCTTTTTATCTTCTTTTTTCATTTTAAAAAAGCAACTGTTATTTACACAAAGAGCAAAACGATCGATATTTCAGCACGCAAACGTTTCATAATAAATTACGAATTTCCTACAATTATCAGCCGACATTGCTATACAGTTTATTAATCAAAGTGTCATACATACAATTAGATCAATACAAACTAACAATTTCTGTTGCCAGCAGAGTTGCTTAGTAATTAAATATTTTTTTTTTTTTTTTTTGTGTGTGTTTTTGTGTGTGTGTGTGTGTGTGTGTAAACTTGTTCAGAATTTGAATTTATTTTCTTTTAAGTATATTTGTATTATACCAGCATTACTAAAACTGTTACTGCTACTACTGCTGCGGCTAGCACTTCTACTGCTACTGCTATTACAACTACTACTTCTGCAACTGTTGCTTCTGTTACTACGGCTGCTACTACTACTCCTATTCCTATAGCTAGTATTACTAAAATTTACTTCTAGTATACCATCCAGTCAGTACTACTACTACATTTTCTACATTCTACTACTTCTGTGACTACTACCAATACAACAACAGCAACAGCAGTTACTACCACCTCTTCTACAACAACTACATTATTATAATAATAATAATAATAATTATTATTATTGTTATTATCATTATCATTATTATAGTTGTCATCACCATTATCATTACTACTCCTACTACTATTACTACCACTACCACAATTACTAGTTCCACTAAGGAAAGGACCTCATTACAAATTCAAAATATCCACTAAAAACGTAGTTATTTTCCATATATTCGCTTATTCTAATCTCTTACATGAAACATCATTTCTTAACGACAATTTAACACGAGGTTAAAGAAAAATAATACTTAATGATACATTAAGGTGCACGCTATAGCTCAATGAAAGCGTGCTTGCCGGATAAGAAATGAGTTACACGATAAATCGTCTATGGTTATATTTACATTTTTGCTATATAAATGGAATAATAATTCGGTAAAAGTATATGAATGTATGTATTATGTCTGTATGTGTATGTATTTATATAATTAATACACACACATATAGATATGTACGCAAATGTGTATTTTAGGTCTTAATATATACTCTGTCTTATGTACGTAGATTCTGCACTTCGATAGGTCAAAGTCCTGTCATGACGTCACAAAGTTCGACAGATGCCGCTGACGAGACTCGAGCGCATGGCGCACATTCTCCCGCACTCCGAAGGCGAACGACGATAGCCCTCGGTTATCTAGACATCCCTGCATGTCTGTGTGTGTGTGTGTGTGTGTGTGTGTGTGTGTGTGTGTGTGTGTGTGTGTGTGTGTGTGTGTGTGTGTGTGTGTGTGTGTATGTATATATGCATTTATGAATGTATGCATGCACGTATGTATGTATGTATATATGTATGTATGCAGGTATGTATATATGTATGTATGCAGGTATGTATATATGTATACATGTATGTATATATGTATGCACGTATAGATGTATGTATGTGTGTATGTATGTATATAAGTATGTATGTATGTATACATGTATGTATGTATGTATGTATGTATGTAGGTAGGTAGATAGGTAGGTAGGTATGTGTATATATGAGTTATTTGTTGACAGGTTCTCCTGACATTACAGGTTTTCTTGGAGTAGAGATCGATCTACTAACAGCTGTTCTGCAGTAATGTAACAATTATAGCTAACCGTTTAGCGAACCGTAAAATCAATCAACAAAAATATTACATTAAGTATGTTTAGGAAAAATGTCACGTGAAAGAAATTTGAAACGATTATAGAAGATATAAATAATGATAATATAGCGAAAAAGCTGGATTATAAAATAACGAAATAAACCAACCAACCAACACACCAACAAAAGAATACGTAATTGAACGAACGAACGAACGAACGAACAAATAAATTATTAAATGAATGAATAAAAGTAATTTAGATTTAAATGATTTAAAAATGATATAAATTACATTTTAAACTATAAATAAATAAATAAATATTAAATTTAAAAATCTACGATTTTAGACAATAGAAGAAATGTCTCACACCGTATATATAAGCATCACTTTCGAGTTAAGCTAATGTTAGTATTTCGTACGCTTGAAGACCAGTTACAAATGAAAATCTCTTTCACCTTCCTGATTAATTTTAATGAAGAGCGGAGAAAAAAAACAAACAGGAAAAAAACAAACAAAAAAAACACGTTATTGGGATTTGATCCCAATACATATCGTTTTTTAAGTACTGCATAGACTTAACCACTGCGACAGTTTAGCCATAAAATAACTTTCGCTGTTTATTTAGCCTGCAACATCCTAAACTGCAACAAAGTCATCTACTGGGAAAATACTTAATTTCTACCGCAGTCTTAAGTACAGCGTCGATTTCAAGCACTGAGAAGGTTTTAACTACTGGTAAGCTATGAATCAGGAAAAATAAATGCTCACGGATTCGAATCAACAATACGCTGATTTCCAACTAGGTCAAATTTAAGAACTGTGGTGACCAGAATATCAAAGTCACGGTCAACAAGCTGCTACAAGAAGATTAAATCGCTTGAGTGGTTACTTTATGAGGTACAGTATTCCCTCGCTATTCGCGGGGGTTACGTTCTTTACCCCCCCGCGAATTGCGAAAAACCGCGAATATTGGATGCAGTTTTAAAACGTCTATTATGAGATTATATACGGTACTAAATGCTTCCCAAACACTTTCTAAAGACACTCTTACTCATTAATACAGTAATAATGTAGTAATATTGCATGCAGTTATGTATTTCACTAATGTAGTAATGATAATGTAAACACATTTTAATTTTGTACTGAAACAATATTTTAATCAGAAAGAAACGTAAGTACAGGAGGACAGTAACACCGCATAGCATAGTTACCCATACTGTATTACTGTACCGTAAAGTCATTTTCTAAGCGTACAACATATGTATTAGAATTGACAGAAAGTGGAACAAATTTAAAGGCAAACAGACAGATAAATACAGTATGCACAGTTCAGGTAATAATAAATAATACAATTCAGTAATAATATGCAATTAAAAACATTATTAATACACGGTCACAAAAAATATGCACTGTACATACAGTGTATGCATTTATAAAAAAATACGTACTGTATTGCAATAATAATTGAAAAAAGTTGATATTGTTTGTGCTGTCACCAATAATGAATGATAATAAAATGATGATGAAATTTGCAGTGCCATACGATGATGATGATAACACTATGTACAGTATGGCACAGCTTAGCTGCTGCTTTACAGCACTTTAGGTAATTATTCCTACTCTTCAGGCACTTAAGTCTCTATGACCTACAAAAACCCGGTTTACCGAGCATTTGTTTTTATGACGTTATGACGCTAGCCTGGTATACCAGCATACGATGCGATAGGGTTAAGAGCCTAACCCGCGAATATGCGGGGCCGCGAATGGGGAACCGCGAACAGGTGAGGGTATACTGTACTTACACTCTGTTTGTATACTCGGCTGAATTTACTGGACATTCATTAAATACACTCAAGGAGTATGTTCAGAAACATAGCTACTGTCAAACACATAGGTCAGTAACACTGGTAACATATTGTGTATTCAAACAGCAGTTCTCTGTCGTAAAAGAGAGTCATCAAGGTTTATTGATAAATGATACGAGCTATGATAATGTGAGTTAGTAGTCATTACAAAGCATTATAATACATAGTCAAAAGTGTAAATATCTGCACATACATTATACTCATGCGTAGAAATTCAATATTAAAATAATATATGCGTTATGGTTCTATGCTTGTGAGAATTAGAGAGAGAGAGAGAGAGAGAGAGAGAGAGAGAGATTCCCTTTTCCTAAATATATCAGAAAAATCATACACATGGACGTTTCTGTGAAAATTGTTACATATTTATATTCTGTTCAAAATCATCTGTCACTGGCACGACCTCTGATGAATCAATCGCCTGCCATGTTCGTGATGAAATATTATTTTTATCCTTCTCACGTTTTCATTTATGATTACCTGTAAGAGTGTCTATACCCAGTAGACAGATAATTACTGTCATTTTCTGTGCATGAACTGTTATCTCCATTCTGTCCAAATTATAATCAATAATATGTAAAATGATTTTTTTTTTTTTTTTTTTTTTTTTTTCCCCATTTAATAAAATAACTACCTCGGAATGTTTAACGTGTGGTAGGTATCTGCATAAAATCCTTATCCGAGATATTTGACATTTTTACATTTCACGATTCCCGATCACAAAAGTGTTCTGGACTTTTAATTGTGTTCAAATTAAGTTTTGTGCATGTTTGTATTGAAATAGTGCGACAGTAAGATAGAATAAAAAAAAAAAAAAACAACGACAACAACGGTTAACGATAATAATAAAAAAAATAACGAAAGAGAACAATACCTAACAGACAGGTTCTGTGTTTGTGTTTAAACTTCAGTCGAACCGCGTGCAGATGTTGAACAAGCGTGGATTCTTGTGGGCCTTCTATCGCCGAAAAAATTGACGCTCCAATAACAAGGAATAACACGTAAAACACAGTCAAAACAAGCAGACGCACAGTACTTCTTTTTAATCCCATATTGTTTCACGTCTGGTTGAACTAGCAGACGTCCAAACCTATGTAACGTCTGCTCGCAGCTAACTGCAGATTCCGCTAAACCGCCTCGTGCGAAGCAGGCGAATTGGGGACGCCATACGAGAAAGAAAAAAGCCTCGGAAATCAAATCTCGTTTTATTGATTGCACTGGAAAAGCTCCCGTAACATCGCATAGAGAAGACAAAAAAAAAAAAAAAAAAAGAGAGACGAAAAACCATAAATTTTAAACTAACTGTCAAGCAATCCAAACGTAACGTAATATCGAACAAAAGCAAGAACGAATGCTTTTCAATTATTTTACAAATGGCTGCGTAATGTCAACAACTTAAATTCATTATCCAATTAGTAAGAAATGTGCAGGCATGCATAAATGAATAAACGTATATATTTATATCTGTCTATCCGTTCGTCCAACAATCCAGTAATGTTTGTAAGCTATAGCAGATTTGGCACATTACTCTGGACGCGTCTTGAAATGTAGGGGAGGAGTCACCGAGCAGTTTTTGTTATGTGGGTAGATGTTTGGGTAGGCTGCAGTTCCAGTGCTTGTCATAGTGTCATGCATGCTGTTTTCCACAGATCAGTTTTTTCCTGCATTCATCCATGCATATATGTTCCTCGTCTGTGTTTCTGTCTGACGATCCATAACTGCATACGGATCTTTCTTACTTTTCTTTTTCTCCTTCTTCTTCTTCTTCATCATCATCATCAGCAGCAGCAGCAGCATTATTAATTTTTAAATAATTATTGTTGTTGTTATTATTATTATTACTATTATTATTATTATTATTATTATTATTATTATTATTATTTATTATTATTATTATTATTATCATCATCATCATTATTATTACATGTTTCAGTTAAAAGTATTCTCTTTATACAAAACCACAACAACCACAACAACTCAACAACCACCACAATAACCACAACAACCGACAACAACAGCAACAACAAAACAGGCCATTTTTCATCATGCAGACGATTAATCGGTTTAGGTTTAACTTCCTGGGCTCCACGTCCTTGAAATCAGTAAACATGATTAATATTATTTTAAGAAATTAATGAAAACACTCAACAATAGAAATCATGACAACAATGGCAGTGCGAGAGAGATAATAATAATAATAATAATAAGAAGAAGAAGAAGAAGAAGAAGAAGAAGAAGAAGAAGAAGAAGAAGAAAAAGAAGAAGACCAGCCAAAGGGTCATATAAATGTACAAGTACGTCTGTCTTGGACACAATCGAAGGACTGCATTGTCTGTTCTAGTGTTAATGTATTACAGAAATAGGAGATTAGTTCGGAAAAGAGACAGTAAAGTTTCAGCTGGTTTCTTGTACGAACTGGTACAGGAGAAGAGTCATAATGATAGCTTATCCGACTGTGTTACCAAAACCTGTAAAGACTGGAACGTTTTTCATTCCTTTTAAATGAATATGTCAGCGAGCTTTTTTTTTTTTTTTAAACGTAGACATTTATATTAAAGTTTGTTAGATGATACGCCTAAGGTTTCGTAATAACGATATCAGATAGGAAACCTCATGGGTTATTTTTAACCATTAACAGCATAACATTTCTCTAATTGAATTGCTTACATATCACCGTAGACAGATTTGCACGTACTACGAATTTTGATATCCTGTTCATGAAGCCCAGGCAAAATATCATAGCAGAATTGATTTTGTGATTCTTTTCTTTTTTCTTTGTTCTTTTTTTTCTTTCTTTTTCTTTTCTTTTCTTCTTCATCTTTATATTATTTTTATTTTTTAATTTTCCAATTTTTTATTATTATTATTATTATTTTTTTTTTACCTCTGCTTAGCGTTTTGTCATTAAGTTACAATCCGCTGTAAAAAGCTGAAGATAAAAGATAAAAATTACAAAATTAATCTATTAGTAGACTGCTGTGTTAATGTGCCTCACAGTTAAGTCCGTGATTGCTGCGGATGCCGATGTCAAAGCAAATCTTATTCTGAAGACGTATAGTTCAGATAAGTTGAATTTACTTGTGTGCATTAGACTTGCCAAACAGTGTTTGCGAAATAGCAGAGATTTGTCATTTAACACCATTACAGCTCTCTCTCTCTCTCTCTCTCTCTCTCTCTCTCTCTCTCTCTCTCTCTCTCTCTCTCTCTCTCTCTCTCTCTCTCTCTGTTGTTGTTGTTTTTATTATTTTATTTTACCTTTCTGTTTTCTTATTAATTTTTTTTCTTGATGCGTTTTATTATTATTGTTGTTGTTGTTTTTGATTCTGCTGCTATTGTTTTTTTTTATTCTCTTATTTTACTTTTATTTTTTATTATTTTCTTTATTTCTTTTCTTTCTTTTCTTTCTTTCTTTCTTTCATTTAATTTTTAAATTTTAATTTTTTAAATTTATCTATGTCATCAACCTTTATAGTTTAAAATGTCGGCCATGAATGGTTCATATTTGGATGTGGCCTCGTTACCGTCTCATAACTAAAGCTAACTGTGAAGATGTTAAAACTCTCCAGACTTTTATTATTATTATTATTATTATTATTATTATTATTATTATTATTATTATCATCATCATTATTATTATTATTATCATTATATCTGTTTAAGAATCTGACACATAGGGTTCTGTGCAAAGTGCAGAGACAGGGTCTGAAACTTCTGTAATGTTTGATCGTTTCACACGATTCACTCAAACCTATTTTCATTCCTCGATTTCTGTACATAATAATAATAATAATGACAATGATGGAGATGATAATGATGACAGTGATAATGATGATGATAATAACAACAACAATAACAATAATAATAATTATATCAACACTACTACTACTAGTACTACTACTACCAATAATAATACACTTTTCTACAAGAGACCAACGCTGTGCAGTTACAAATCATTCTTCAAAATGTTGGCTTTAATCACGAGGTATATTAATGATGAAATAACACGTAAACATCATATTAGCTTCCACTTGCACAAATCAACGTCATATCGATTAGCAGAAACTGGGCTGAAATATGTTCATGACGTAGACTCTTAATTATTGTTATTTTGACTGCAGCAGATAATAATTGTCTTCACAGGCAGCACACTCAAATCTACTTTGAATCAAATGACATTCAGCGAAACGTCAAGAGGGAGATACTTGCAATAGAAAGAAAGAAAGAAAGAAAGAAAGAAAAGCTGACTATTAATACAATGCACGTGAAGTACGATGTGTCAGGTATACTAGTGGATTTGATTATTGAATGCATCGTACCACGTTTCACTCTGATAATTATAATGTGAGTTATATGGCTTACAGCACAAAACCATACGGTTTTGCATAGTATCATGTGTCACATATTATTTGTTACAAAGATACAAGATTATAATGATATCTCATCGTATCCTGTCGAATTATACATCTTGTTCCTTCATTTCATGTAAAATCACATCAGAACATGCATCACATCATATCACAATGCATCACATAATAATGCATCACTTCATATGACATAATATGACATAATAGCATATTACATAATATCACATACATCACATATCATATATCACAATACATCACATCACACCATATCATATATATCATAGTGTATCACATCGTACGTCATATCACATCGTACGTCAGATCACATCATATCACAATACATCACAGCACACCATATATATATCATAGTGTATCGCATCTTGCATCACATCATATCAGCTCACATCAAATCACAACACATCGTACATCACATTACATCAGCTCACATCAAATCACATCACATCGTATATCACATCCATCACATCGTATATCACATCCATCACATCGTACATTACATCACATCAGCTTACATCACATCACATCACATCGTACATTACATCACGTCAGCTTACATCACATCACACCAGCTTACATCACATCAAATCACATCACATCACATCGTACATTACATCACATCAGCTTACATCACATCACATCAGCTCACATCACATCAAATCACATCACATCACATCGTACATGACATGACATCGCACTGCAGAGCTTATATCAGCTTGGTAGATTTGCGTTGACAAAACAGGCCACACTAAAACAGTGAGTTGTTGACTGAAATCGCGAGTCGAATCTGTTGTGAATTATCAGGCAGAGTAGAGATTGCGACATCTATTCCAAGCATCGGCCGCGCGCCAATTTGCTGGAATTTCCCGTGAGACAGTCTCGCGTGTACAAAGCTAAATGACATTAGACTTGCACAAGCGACCTCTCTTAGGCCTTTAAAACAAATTTAATTGTTTGTTGGTCTCGTTTTATATATCCGAAATAAAAAATAAAAATAGAAATAAAAATAAAAATAAAAATAAATAAATAAATTAATTAATTAATAAGTAAAATAACATAAAATAATGATGATGATGATGATGATGATGATGATGATGATGATGATGATAATAATAATAAAATAAATAAATAAATAAATAAATAAAAATAACAATAAATTTTAAAAAGTTTTTAATCATACGATATCATATCGGTCTCTCTCTCTCTCTCTCTCTCTCTCTCTCTCTCTCTCTCTTCACTCACATTATTTTGACATACTTTGAATATTTATAAGTGCAGATGGTAACTTTTAGCTTTCTTACGAAGCAAGTAATAATTCATAAGCTACACAGGAACATTTAAATATTTATCCTGCAACATGAAACAAAACGTTGGTGTACGAGCCCTAGGGGAATATAATATTGCTGTTTAAAAATATATATCTAAATCAGGAGAAGAGTAAAGTTCGTAGATGTTGAATATTAAGTCTCAAACAATCCTTCATTTTTAACCGAGACAGTATTTTAAGAGTTACATTTCGTTTTTCCTATGATGAAGCCTACATTTATTGTAAGAGATGTTTCTTGTATAGCATAACTGAAATGTTCAGTATAATATCCTTTGACATCTGTGCAGATCTGTCTGACTGTCTGTGTGTCTGTCTGTCTTTGTATGCATCTTTCTTTCTTTATATATTTATCTATCACACATACATACATAAAAACGTACATACATACATACATAGATACATACATACAAAAATACGTTTATGCAATCTCTCTCTCTCTCTCTCTCTCTCTCTCTCTCTCTCTCTCTCTCTCTCTCTCTCTCTCTCTCTCTCTCTCTCTCTCTGTGTTAATTTTTTTTTTTTCCCATTATGTTCCTGTATCTACGCTCCAGTTCGTTCGGCTGCTGAAAACACAGTACTTGTTTTTGCTTTCATTAAAAATTAACTAGTGCTAAGGAAACAAGCAAGTCACCTGTGTATGTACTATAATTCAATCTACGTCATTGATTTTTCAAGCATCACAGTTGCGGATTTCACAAAGGAAATGTAACTAGACTGTTATTAGGCTAACATAATTTTGTTACAGTACAGTTGAGTAAAATGAAGGACTTGAAAGAATTAGGTAAAAAAATAGTGAGAAAATTACATTAAATTTTTTTTGTAAAGAAGTAATTGTTTTGTGAGAACACACACGTACACAAGAAAAATAAATAAAATGTATTTAAATTCGTAACATTTTTTGTTTAACTAAAGGATATTAAAATAAATAAATAAATAAATACTACTACTGTTATTATACTGTTATTATTATTATTATTATTATTATCATCACCATCATTATCATCATCATTATTATCATCATCATCATCATCATTATTATTGTCATCATCATCATTATCATTATCATCCTCCTCATCATCATCATTATTATTGTCATCACCATCATTATCATTATTATTATTATTATTATTATTATTATTATTATTATTATTATTATTATTATTATTATTTATCCCTGCTTTGCAACTTTTATTCGACAAGAAAACACGGAACAAAATACTGATCATGATTAGCATATTAAACACTTCTAGGATATAACCGTTTTTTGAAGGCGGAAACATCTTTGCTCGGATAATGTCATAAACATATAATCAATATATTTATAAAACTTCATTTCCTTAGGGAAATGTTTGAGTGATTTCTTGATGTCACAGAAGAACAAAGTTATTCACTGGACTGGATAGAACTGGTTATTTAACATCTATAACGTTAATACAGTACAGACAAAAGGAGAGAGAAAGAAAATTGCCCATGATAATCGTTTTTCGAATGATTTAAAATTGGTTACTTATTATTTTAAAAGAATAAGAAAAAAAATAGTTATTATTATTATTATTATTATTATTATTATTTATTATTTATCTTGTTATATTATTAGTTGAGATAGTGTACTAAAAAGGGCTGTCTTTCTTTCACTAGATATCGTGATACAATATTTTGTGAACTAATTTAAAATTTCTAAACTCTAGTATAACTGGTCTGATTAGGCAGTTAGAATAATCATATACTTTTCCTAAATAAATAGAAATTTCTGGAAAATATTTATTTCACGATTTCTGTGGTGCGTCGGAATTCACGGAGGAATTTAATAGACGAAACAATTTGGCGGAAAAATTGGTTCAGGTTTGTTTAAGATTACTTTTCAACAAATTTGATCAACTGAGGTCACTAAATGCAGATCACAGTATTTGACAGATTGTAGCGGGGAGGGAGGGGAGAACGGAGGTTCCCGTCATGTCGAGATGGTCTATACCTGATTTTGAATTCGTAATAGTTTTCTCACACTTAGTTTCTTATTTCGACATTAGCCGTTATTAATATTAGGTCATTCGTTCAGGTCAATAATCTTAGAGAATAATATTATGAAAAAAAAAACGTTTTGTCGTAGGTAAAATACACAAAACGCTTCACCTTCATTCAAGAGAAGGTAATCTATTTACAGGTTTAAGATTAGAATAAATTTTTGTTTATTTAGAAAGATAAACCTTAAACGATAGTTTCAGTAGCACTAGCAGTCTCAGAGTCTGTAATTTGCCATTATGATTATACTGTAATTGTATTTTAAAAATTAACAAGTATATAATACAGAGTAAATACAGATTAAATGAAACATTATTTAATTTTCAGTATCACACACACACACACACACAAACCCATCACCCCCCCACACAGCTTCACACATTTATTTCGCTTTTATTGAAAGCTAAATATTGCATTTACTCTGTAAATGAAATAGGTTTGTATACTTTTAATTGTGTGTATATATATATATATATATAAATGAAAAATAAATAACAGTAATGTTAATTATTGTTTTATAATTCAGTAATTTAATAAACTAAAGATGAGATTAACGTGTGAGGTTGAACTTGTTAATCGCCTTCTCCCGTCGTTCAACCTGAAAAAAGCAAGTCGCAGCTGTCGAGCCCAGATTTCTCTTGGTAAAAAACCTGCCAGCTCTTCCAAAGATGGCTCCCTGTTTCTCATGATTTGTACTGCCAAAGACAGAAATGGAACCAAGTTTTCAGTAAGTTTAACAATCCATTAATGTTGAAAGAAAAAATTCTGTGAAAATTTACTAGTTTAATTAATACTTAATAAAAGGTATGTGTGTTTACTTTAAAAACCAAAAACCACATTAAATTTGGGTTTAAAATTGTAATCAAATGTAAAGATCTCTTTAACGGATTTTTATAAACTTATCTTTAGTAATTTGTTAAAATATATGTAAAAATTAATGAATGAGACATAATAAAAGGTGCTGTATTAATAGTGCTGATATTTGATTCATATTTCACATGGAAAGTTAATGAAAACAGAGAAGGGGGACATTGATCTAATGTACATGGCAGTCGATAAAGGGAAAATTCCTGATTTTTTTTATTTCTGTACATGTATATAATAAGTATCTCTCTCTGTCTCTGTCTGTCTGTGTACATATATATATATAGATATATATTGTCCTTTATTAATTTATAAAATGTGGGTTGTATAAATATAGTATGTCTCATTATTCTACTTTGTTTTTCAATTTCTAGGTGAAAGGCAATATTGAGAAGATATTTGCCAAGTTTATTTCGGATGGGAAAGCCACGATTCGCATAAAAGAGCCACAACAAGATATATGCATAAGTAAGGTGAATGACCCTGTTATTTGATGTTTTAAGAGTTCCTTTAGATTCAGTAATAAATTCAAACTGTACAAATATTGAATATGATGTGTGTATTGTTTAATTTCTATCATTGTTTAAAAACTAGTTGACTAGTATACTGAGTAATAGCATATATTTTTTTATGTGAAAAATCAGGATGGAATGACTATGTAATATATTTATAATATACATCATTTACATGTACAGCATTCAAATATTTTAATATGAAGTCTAAACTTAATAAATACTGTTTTGGTTTACTATATTTTATGACATGTTTTTACAAAAAAATACTTTCAGAAAGAACATGCTTATCTCCCCCCCCCCCATTTATTCTGTTTTTAAACATGATGGCAATTCAGGCATATTAAGACAATTGCTGTAGAAGTCTTTCTGTGCACTCAGTCTGGTGTAAGCAGGTTTCAAGACAAGTCTGTTTTGTAATACAATTACCGATTCATATTTCAGGCAGATCCACTGCAGCTGAAGAACATGTTAAATCTGATTCGACTGGCCTCGCAGGGGAAGGAGTTAGACCACACAGCTCTCTCATCTCTGGCGCCAGCATCAGCCAGACAGGTGGAGAAACCAAAAACCAGAATGACCATTGTCAGTCGAAAGGAGTACCCAGTGACGACAACATTTCCTTCATCTCTAGAATCACTGCAGGTATCTCACTGCTGCATGAAACGAATCGATTCTCGCATTTTCAAGCTTTCAAAGCTGCAGGTTCTGAACTTGTGTCACAACCGAATTCAGAACCTTCCGGAAGATTTTGGCCGCCTGACCTCTTTGTACGAGTTGTACGTCAACAACAACGAAATAGCAACTCTTCCCGTTTCGTTTTGTCGAAGCAGTCTCTCGTATTCTCTTGTTGTGTTAGATATCAGTGAAAATCCCTTGACCAAGCTGCCACTGGAGATCTGCGAGCTGAAAGAGCTAGCCACTCTGAAAGCCAACAACATTGGGATCGAATCGTTGCCTCCGACGATAGGAAAGTTAAAACATCTGAATTTTCTTTCTGTCACTCACAACCAGTTGTCAACCCTCCCAGCTGGCTTCACCAGACTTCGGTTAGATTATCTCGACCTTTATGGGAATCCACTGGATCTTGATCAGACCGAGTCTCCTGTTACATCTAACATCACCTTTCCAACACTTGTAGAATGCTGTGCCAGGTCCATAAAAAAATACAGGTATGTGGATCATTAATATGTTAGAAACAAAAACGATTTAGTTATTCTAATATATAGTTTATTTTCGTCATTTCAGATAAAATAAATTTGAGTGATTTACTGTAAATGGAGTGAAATTTTTTGTGATTACAGATCAAACTGAAGAACTAACATGTATATTAAATAACTATTATTATTAAGGCATTATATTGTAATTTTGTATAGATAAAACCGTTCACTTTCGGTTTTTGAAAATCATCTTAATTAGTTAATATGTGTATTTTTGTTTTTTTGGGTTTTTTTATTTTTTATTTTTTTAGTATCGTTACTTTTTCTAATTACCAATTACAATTAAATGTTATTTTTTAAACTATATCTTCAAATTTAATGATACTGTTTCACACGAGTTGAAAGAACATACTACATTCTAGGCTGGCTGGACTAAATTTTTTCAAAACTGGAAGAAAGCTCGATTTATTTAAGTAAAGGTGACTCAGTTGTATTTTTGTTAGCACATTTTATCAACAGAATACTCAGAGATTTGGCTTCTTTTGTCCTTCTAGATCAAATGTAGCAATGAACCCGTATTAAAAAAAAAAAGATCTATTATTCTCTTCTTTATTTATTACCAGAGGTCCTGACATTGAAGACAATGTGTCATTTTCTTCCAGATCCTATGTATCGATGAGCCATGTTTTTAAAATGATCTACTCTTACATTTTCTAACAGAATTCCTTACACTGAAGATGATCTGTTCTCACAGCTGTGCAGCTATCTGGATTCTGCTCGTCAGTGTTGGTGTGGTAACTACTGCTTCCAGTGTGCAGCCCGCTACGTAGCTGCTGTTGACCTGCAGCAGATCACAACCACAGTGACAGCCTGGGACAGCATCGGCACCAAGACAGTGCCTGTCGAAGCGTTTCTGTGTTCGCAAGCTTGTCTAAGCAAGTTTCAAAACAATTCTGTCGCTTATTGGAAATAGCACATTTGTAACCAGGATTTTGAGATTAAAAACTCTTTTATTTATTAATAAGCATCAGGTGATTTCTACAACTTCTAAATGTCTGAAATAATTCTAGCACGTTTGTAAACATTTCTGTCATGCAACTGGATTTTGCAATGTTAATTGTTTGACTTACTGATTGATACTGTGTCAGATGACTTTAATGAAGAGAACAAATATTCATATTTTGGGTATGTGCCTAATAGCTTAAACTCAGCTTATCCTTTGACCTTAAAATATAAGAAATAATTTAAGCAAGTTTCAAAACAACTTTGTCACATACTGGAGATGGCACACTTGTAACTTACACTGCTTGCTTTTTGACAGATTGTACACAAACAGTGCTGTTATCTGGAAATGTGTGAAATAAATAATTGCAGTTCAGAGACTGTAAACTAAAATATTTTCCTTGATTAAATATGGATGAAGGACTTTTTTTTTTTTTTTTTTTTGCTATCTGTCAAAATTATAAAAAATTTGAATTCTGTAATATGATTTGTATGAGAGAATTAATTTTTGCGTTATTTTTATGAGGGTATAATACATTCAAATTTGACATATTTTTATCAAGATGGATCAAGTAAACTTACTAATTTCATGTTTTTATCAAACATCAACTACCACTTTTTCAGATGTATCAAACAGAGTAACTCTATTTGTTTTCTATTCACTTTATATTTAGACATTAACATGCATGAAGATTTACCAGTTGTTTTTTTTACTGGACACAGAATAAAATAAAATGATTTTGTTCTGAAATAGTATCAATAAACTATGCATCCTTGTCACTTGTGTATGTTACCAGTTTTTAGAAAATTACTACATTTATTACCTGCCAGAGTTGAAACAAAAGTGTTTCATATTTTGAGAGGTCTTGAATTACCAGATAAATCTAACTCTGGTTATTGTAAATTTAATGCTCATAAAAGCTATGAAAAAAAAAAAAAAGCCTATTAAATGTGTTAGATATGGAAAAGAAGTAATTTTACATCATTTTAAAGCATTGTGTTTTTTTAATATTCATTACAATACATATAAAACTGCAACCATATTTTGTTAACATGAAACTCCCAATTTTATTTGAAAATTATTTTGCCACATAAACTGTATACTTCAGAGAATCATTAATTTCATTCTAATATGTTTTTTCTTTACACAACTGAATTTCTGGACAACTTCATCTTGCCAAAACTAGGAATCGGGGAAAAATACAAACAACAATAGCAGACACCTATGAAATGTGATTGGTGTTCTTTCTTTCTTTCTTTCTTTTTTTTTTTTTTTTTCTTTAATTTCCATTTAGCACATTTCAAATATTATAATCTGTACATTTTACAATATTTGCTGAAGATAAATTTATTTTTATAAATAACTCTACTGGTGTGCTATATACATCAATTCACCCGTGATCACACATCCAGTTTTCATTTTCCAAGCCAACCTTTTCTCAAAACTATATTTTAAAAAACACAAATAACAGTAACGTGCCAAATAACTGTCATTTTCCAAACATTCAACCAATCCTATGAATATTTCAAAAGAAACGCTTAAAACACACCAAAAAGAACACTTTTCTGTACAAAAATGAAAGAAAAACTCCTTGCTCTGACGATTATTAAAGTATTACAGCGTAAGCAGAGTACTGAGAGTAATTCACCTTTTAGTAATATATTATGTCAAATATTTTAAAATAATTTATTAATGGAAAGAAACTGGTTATCTTGATGTAACATTATGCAGGAAATATACCAAGTATTAATTACAATTAATTATTGCATGCATGGCATTCATTTAGACAATAAACACTTGAAAACAAAGCTGTATTACTCAATATGTATACAACTTTATTGAACATTTAATGTATCTGAGGAAACAAAAAAATAAATAAATAAAATAAAATAAAAATAATATATGTGTGTCTACAATATTTAAAGATTTGTGGAAATTAAATTTATAATTTTTACAAATTAAATTTTTAATGCCACAAAGATTCTAACACATTCTGAAGGCTTAACATAATATATGTTTGCTCACATTTCAGACTGTAGAAGAAAGATAAAAACATTCCACAAAAAATTACTTCTGCAAAATGATATTGGTATGCTCTAGAAATATTTACCGATTAAATATTTTCAGGTATTCAAAATCTTTTTATTCTTATTAAAAATTGGTATTATCAAAAATAATCAGAAGATGAAAATAAAACATTGTTTTAAACGTTTAATATAAATTTGAGTTAAGATGGAAGAAACTGAACACTAAAGGTCCTTAAGTGGAAATAGAAACATGCAAAACTCTGTTTATTGCTTAATTACTAATTCTTAAATTTTACAGTATCAAAAATTACCTCTTGAATATAAATGAAAATAATGTGAGGCATGAACTTCAAAGTTAATGGGGACATTTTTATCTAACTGAAAAAATAAAAGAAACAAATTTTTAATGAACATGTGATTCATGCACATTGTTATTTAAACAAATCATTTTTTAAATCATACTAATTAAAAATGTTTGCCAAGAGGCAATCACATAATTCCAAGTACAAAATAAATTTAAAAATGATAAACACAAAGTAAAAAAAAAAAAAAAAAAAAAAAATAAAATAAAATTAACCAAAATATAAACATTATTTAATATGAAAAGAAAAACTGAAATAATTTCAAGACTTGTAAACCAAATCCTAACACGACGCAAGACTTACAAGAAATAATAATATTGAAATAAAAAAAAATAAATAGAAAATTGCAAAAACAAAAACCTGAAAATCATTCCTGCCCTAAAAGAATTACATAAAACAAAAAAACTCAACAATTAAAAAAAAAAAAAATAAGTAAATAAAAAAAAAAAAAAAAAAAAATAATAGTAATAAGCTCTATCAGTCATTCTCCATAATAGATCTATGATCTAATCAAAACAAAACAAAAAAATGTTTATTCACACACCACCCATACAACTATCTAATAAAATAAACACTAAGAGGATTATACACCTTGGTTAAGACAATATGCCTTAATGAAGTCAATGCAAGAAAATGTTAACATGAAATTACACAATGGGCATATTTATTGGGGCTGGCATAATTTCAATACAGGCTGCCATTTTAAATTATCACATCGAAAAATCACACACACAAAATCATCATCCTCATCATCATCATCATCATTATGATGACGACCATCCATCATAAAGCAGAAATCCAAGCAAATACTTTGCATATTGTGCAATTTCACACAAACACTCACACAAAAACTGGGTGAAAAAAACAAAACAATCATTAAACAGCCATAATGAATTAAGAACTAAATAACCATTATTCATCATACAAATTTACATCTTGTAGTTCAGGATGTCAGTGTACAAAGGGAAAAACAAACAAGATTAAATATGCCACTGCAACAATAGCTTAGGTGGTATTTTACTTGTTTTGTCTTTGTAACACCTCCAAAGTAGCTCCACATTTAAAAAATTTTTTTTTTTAGTTAACGTAGGAACAGAACAAAATACAGTTTCTCCATTTTATGTTAATGCTTTTTTCACTGGTTTATGTATCAGACTCAGGCGATAGTAATAATAATAACAATAATAATATTGTCACTTCTTCAAAACAATGAAAGCCAATTCATTTTCTTCAGTTCTATCATGTGACTTTTATAATAGTTAAAATCACTGGGACAAAAAAAAAAAAAAAAAAAAAATATTAATAAAGATCATAAAAAAATAAAATAAATAAATAAAAAAAAAAAAAAAAAAAATGTAATAATAATCACAAAAATTACTGTCCCATTCCGAGAGAAAAGTAACACCAGTTTGGCACATTCCATGATTTAGAAACAAAAGCAGAGAGCCTAAAACATGCTGTGGCTGCTAGCACTCTGGGACGTCCTGGTTGATGCCTAGTGGGTCTAACAACATTGAGTTGTTCGTCACGCTGAAGCCAGATGCATCGTTCTCCTTCTCTGGTGTCTCTGTTGGGTTGGCCTGATCTGTGGAGTAATGTTTGCCCTGAGGGTCAATCACCTCAACGTCCTCATCTTCCAGGTTTTCTGGTGGTTTCAGCTTAGCAAGCTCTTCTCGTAGCTGGTTATAATGTCGCTGAAATGTTCATGAAAGATAAGTATATATATATATATATATATATTTAATGCTTGCCAGAACTTGAAGTTATTTACTAAATACACTGTCATTGTCATTACTAGCCATAAGAAAAGATAAAACAAAGGTCTTAATAAATATTTATGAAGGTAATTAAGGGTTTTAAAACAAACAAAAGGCAAAACAACAAACAGTAGAGAGAGAGTGAGCCAGAGAAGAGAAAAAGAGAGAAACACAGACACAGCAAATTTTAAATATTTAAAATCTATTTCAACTCAGATTTGTAAATGTTAGGTTAATTAATAATGCCCACCATCTAGAAAATACTAACAGCAACTGTATAATTTAAACCATCTAGAAAATACTACCAGCAACTGTGCAATTTAAAGGATATTTCATTAAAATATAAGCGGAAACTATTTTGATGCTTCAAATAATTTTTAAATGCTATGTTATGCAGGCATGTAGGCATAGAACTGACAAAAAATAGTTTTCAAGAGAAAATAGTGCCAGAGGTCCATGGGATTCGGAGGCAGCAACCCTTGAAACTATTGAACATTTAGGTTTTTAGAGACACTCTGAAGCTTGGCACACAACACTATACTACAACTAAATTACTCATTCTTATCTACTGTTTAATTTGTCTCTTGGATCATGTGAGAAATGTATTTCAGACACTACAAATATAATCATCCACTGTGGATAAAAACAAATTAAATATGTGAATATGTTTTGTTACTGTTCCTTACCTTAAGAGCCAGGGTGCTGTGAGCAATGGATCGACCAGTTCGTTTGTCTCTGCTGTACGTTTCCATCTCAGTGATCCAGTCTTCACACTGTTTTAGTATCTCATGTCTCTTCAGCCAGAAATGATTGTGAATCACCTGACAAAACAAAAATGTAATAATCAACTGATTTGTAATAGCTCTATAATAAAATGATAAAAAACCAACAACGAAAAAACCAACAAAAAAGCCCAACAAAAACCAACAAAAGTTAAAAACCAAACAGTATTTTAAGTCGAATTATATAATTTAAAAATTAAAATATATTTTTTATTTCTAATTACTTCTTATATAGTTGAAAATGTAAATTGAAATAAAAGTGTGCATTTTTATTTTGGATGTGTGCATATGTACATATGCTTGTGTGAATCTATGTGTGTTTATGTGTGAGAGAGTTAAGAAAATGATTGTTTGATAAAATGCTAAAAAATAATCAATAATATCAAAATTGTTTATTTAACATATCTGAATATTAACTCTTCTCTTTTTTTTTTTTTAATTTCCCTATCAGAATGTTCTTTTTTTTTTTTTTTCTTCCATACATTTCTAAATTAAAATGGACAAGACTAAATTCTTACCGTTCTGAAACACGACTGTGTGTTTTTCAGTATTTCCAACATGGCCCACTTCACAGTGGCCTGTCTGATGTTTGCATCATACTCTCTTGAACTGGCTGTACCAGATGATGTGCCCTTTGACCTCTCATAACCAGGCTCATTGAAGTAAGGTTCACTGACCAGAATCAGCGACTGTATAGACACAAGAACCTGGAATAATAAAAATAATAATTTAAAAAAAAAAAAAATCTAGCACAATGAATTTAGAAAATCATAAAAATGTATTGTTTTTTGTGCTGGAGGGTGATTTTTGTATATATACTCAAGCACAATTATAAAAAATATTGTATAATGAAAAAAAAGGATAAAACAACATTTTCTTTTATTCTGATATTGTCATTATTTCCATTAAACCATTAAATAAAACTTCATTAATAATAATAAACTAAAATCATCAATATTACATATTAAATCAAGGTTACATGTTTTTAGCATTTAAAATGAAAACAATTGAATAAAAATATTAACAACATCAACAACAACAACAACATAATCAGAATAGTCACCCACCTGTAGAAAACTTGATGTCTGAGCATTCCATTTTTCTTCTGGTCGACCATGCCATGTATTCAACACACTGAGACATACCTAGAGAAGAAATAAAATTAAAATATTAATTTTAACATCCACATTTATTTATTTATTTATTTATTTATTTATACATGTATTTAGCAATGTAAATAAAGACTATATTAATAAATAAATAAAGGTAAAATAAAAAGTACAGCTTTAACTACCAATGATGGGTTTTTTTTATTCTTAAACATAATTTTCTGCATAATGTGAATTGTAAAAAATATCGGGGAGGAAAACAAAATTCTAATATTGCTTCAAATTCCACAAATTTCAGCTATTCCTGGGAATTACAGTCTTACAGACAAATTAACAAAATTTACAAACGTTCGTAATTTCTTATTTACTGAATCTGAACATGGTACACTATGTTAACTGTGCCTTTGCAGATCCAAGCTAGACTGAGGAGGGGATCCTGAAGCTGCTGGAAACCAAGACATACAGCGTACACGATTCATAGGTGTATGAATATGCTCTAACATTCACAAATACAACCCCAGCTATTGGTAACTAGCACATCTGAACAGACGTATGCTAGTCATAAAACTGAACGTAATTAAAAAGTCATTACATCTATCTTTACAAGTAAATAATAACTAATACGAAATGATGCCAGTTAAGATGTTGTACAATAACAGTCACAATAAAGACAGGTCTTACTTTGCCATCGTTGTAAAGATTGGGATTGAAACGGATCGTGTGGTTTCCGGTAGTTTCCAGGTTGATGTACGGAGGAGAGTTGGGGTAGTCCTGAGGGAAGTAGACATCAAATTCAAAACAGCCGTTAGCGTAAGGAGTATCAGACGGACCAGTGATAAGCACCTGAAAAACAAAGACAAGTAAAACAATGCGGGGATTTCAGTAATTGTATTGTATACACAGGATTGTCAGCAATTCTTTCTTTAACACAATACCTTCTTCTTAATAATAATAATAATAATGATGATGATGATGAAAATAATTTAGCTATGTTTTTGTGAAATTTGATTGCTTACAAAGCAGTAACTTTATTTTTTTAATTCAAATGTCTAGCATACAAACAAATAATCTTTTTTTTTTTTTTTTTTTTTTTTTTCGTAAAATTTTGATGCATATATTATTTCTGACCTGTCTATTTTTAATAATAAACAAAATAATGGCATCTCAAAAAATAAAGTTTGGCTAATTTAAATGAGAAATTCTAGATAATATGAATATCAAAAGATAAATAAATAAAAAATAATAACTATCAAAAATAAAATAAAATAAAATAAAAGTAGTAACAGTAACAAAATAACAATATAAAAAAAAACCCCAGAAAAAATCAAGGTAAAATAAAAAATAGTGAAAGAATTATTATCATAATTAAATGAAAAAACAAATGAAAAAATTGTGCTCACTTTCATGATGTCCAGTCTTTCTTCATCGCACCTGACAAACACACTGCTGCTGGCCGAGAGGGGCAGTGAGGTGGACAGAGTGACCGCCTCTTGGGCAAGTCTTCGAGTTCGTGCTGGTGTGCTCATTTCTCCAGCTGCCTTCACATTCGACTCGTAGTGGTGGGGGATGATGAACTTCAAACCATTCCCTTCTTCTCGAACCATTTCAAAAGTGTCTTTTGAATTAATACAGAATTGTTAAAATTATAAATTACTGTCTTTACTTTTATTCCAAAAAGAAGAAATAGGAAGAAAGAAGAAGGAATAAATAAGTAAATAAATAAATAAATAATAATAACACAATAAAAAAAATATATAAATAAATAATAATTAACTAATGTAAGGAAAAAAAGTACAAAGTATAGCAAAGTAAAAGTAAAATAAAGTGTATGTAAAGTGAAGTGAAGTGAAGTACAGTACAGTAAATTAAAATAAATAAATAAATAAATAAAGGATACTGGTCTCCTCAAACAACTTAACTGTCACTGGAAGTATATAGAAACATTTATTTCAGTCTATTAACTTCAGATAAACTTCAGGTATGTCTTACCAAATTGCAGGTTTTTCATGATCATCACGTATTTCTCTTCCAGTGTTCTCTCTATCTTCACACCATGTTTCTCCTTGCTCTGTAACAGTGTCAGATCTGTTTCATCTATTAAAAAAATTAAAAAATTAAAAAATAAAAACTAATAATAGTAATTTTATAATAATAATAATAATAATGTTGTTTCTTTAAAATAAATTCAACAGAAATGATTCAAACAGTAAACTAAGACAGAACTTCAGAAACTGCATTTATAATTTTTTCTATTTAATGTATTTTCTTTAATCTCAGTTCACCTCAATAAAACAATAAAAACAACAAGAACAATTATTATTATTATTATTACAAAAAAGAAATTATTCTCTCATTAACAAATCTGCAAAGCAAGACTACTGCTTACAAAAATTAAAAACATTTTGAGTATCCTTTAATTTACATATTTCATCAACATGGCATCTGTCAATGATGTAAAATAGACTTTTCAAAACATCAGCCCTCTCTTGCATGTTTAACCAACATAAAGAGATGCTGAGACATAGAAATGAACACCACAGATTACCCAAAGATTCTCTAAGCCTGTCTGTGGCAGTTTTCACAATCCTGGCTGTTTCCTGTATGTCAGGGATCAACAGTGCCAAACCCTCACTTTCTTCTTCATCTACTTTACTAGAACCATTCTTCCCTTTGTTTGATCTAAAATAAACAGAACATATTAATGAAAATTAATAAATATTTTTGATTAATTTTATACATCATCATCATTATTATTATTATTTGATTCCATTGTAAATAAAAACAGAACAATTAAATATATGAATTTATTTTGTTTTTCTTCATTTTAATATTACAATCTTTTTTATTTTATTTTAATCTTTTTTCTTCATTTAATATAACAATCGTCATAAATAAAAGATTCAGAAAATAACCATGCTGAGAAACAAATAAATAAAGCAATAACTTGGAAGTATGTGAAATGCATTTTGATACACATATCACCAAAGACACATTTCAAGCTTCATCTTGCTTACTTGAGACGGCTTGCATATGTATCGACACATCCTTTCATCTTGTCCAGCAACACTTCTATTGCTGTTGCAGTATCAGGCGACCCATCTCGCTCCAGCGTCCTCAACAACGGCACAAGTGAACGACACACAGCCAGTCCACGCAGCAGCTCTAGAAGTGATCTGTACAGAGGCACGTGCCGGGCCATGTCGAGGACTGAGTCGTTGCGGAGGTAGGACGATATCGCAGGAACCAGACATGACTGGCCCAGAAGGTCTGGCATCACTTCGGGTATCTGTGGGCTTTCGTTAGGAGCTGTGTAATCTTTCCTGTCGAAGCCTTCAGGAACCTGTCCACTTGGGTTGATGTAGCTGCCCAAGACCTGTTAAATTGATTAACAACACGACAGCAAGAGTTAAATATGTGACTGATATATTCACAGCTAACTATACAGAAATGCATTTAGGCCATAGGTTTTCAACCTGGGGGTGAGGATATGTTTTAGCTTTTTTTCAACTTGACTTGGAAGGAGGAATAAATAAAAATGTGTAGACAGGTTTGGGACCCGTCATAATGAATGTAGATTCCTTTTAGTTCTGTCTTTGGTTGATGAAAATATGGTAACCATGGATATTATAGAATCAAAAATTTTAAAGGGGGTTCATCAGTCATATTGAGTTGCTCATAAAGGGTTGCGGTATGAAAAAGGTTGAAAACCAGTGATTTAGGAAATATATTTTGAATGATATGTATGCATGCATTCATATATATATTTATGTGTATGTAGATAAAACTAATTGTTTTACCACATATGTAACACAAAAAAAAATAACAAATACATTTTATTTATTCAACAACAAGTCCTATCATTTATCATTCCACTGACACTGAGACATCCATTATCTTGTGATAAAATATTACTGAACATAACTCATTTACATCTCCATCCATCCATTTTACTAATCCTTCACCAAACAGGTGTTAAACTCACCTGTAACAGACAGGTAACATGTTCCTCCTCACTCTTCTGTCTAATGAGTGCTTGCTCTGCGTCCCAGCTTGATGTGGTGGAGCCTGTGCCAAAGCCGGTACCCTTTGCCCAGTAACTCTGGTTCTTCTCCTCAGTCTGGGCTGGGGGAGGCTGGGTTGTGTTAGTCTGCATTGCTGACAGGATAACATGAGTCTGCAAACACAATGTGTTAAAAATAAAATATAATTGTAAAACACAAAAACTGATACTGGTAATCATATTATTACTTTTTTTTTTTTTTTATTTATTTATATTTTTTTTTAATGTTAAAAATAAAATATAATACAAATACTGATACTGGTAATCAATTTTTTTAACCAGAATTTTATGAATAAAATATAAGTAAGTAATTAGAAAGCCACATAAATGTAATATTTGTTTACAACTGAAAAATAATAATAAACTAGACAAATAAATATAAAAATATTTTTATTTCAAGGTAGTTATGTGTCTTATATATAAAAATAAATGCAAATTAAGTGGATACGTTGCATCCATTTCAGTTAAATTGCAAACTTATCATTCTGTACCAAATACTAAATCCAACACAATATCCAGTTTATTTCAAGTTAACACAAGCAACAACTTCTGATGCTAAAAACGTAACTTATTTTAAACTTGTCTTCAACTTAACACTTGAATTGTAACTTCAGCCAAGACAGAACCAATGAGCTGATTACAATATCATTAATAATAATTATAAAAACTAAAATAATTGTTTATCCCTTAAGTGTTATTACACAACTCAGGCCTATAGAAGCTGGTAATGACAAAAATGCTGTTATACAACTGTGGTAATGACAAACCTCTTGTTGTAACCCACTAGCTGCGACTCTAGGAGCGTGGTGGCTGAGCACTGACAGACAGGCTAGGATCAAGTGGACTGTGCCTATGTCCAGTGCCATTCGTCTCAACAGCACCCCGTCATCTGTGGACAAGGGTGTGGCATCAAACAGGGACTTGAGAACGGTGAAAGGCAGAGTTGGCAACATGCTGGCTACGTGAGAGGTCAGGATGTGTCCTGAAAGAATTCAAATAAATATTTGTTATTAAATTATCTTGGGAATTTGTCTCTCTAATTCTAAAACAAAAACATACTGATAATGATATAAGCAGACAAAAAAATAATAATGAAATACTCTTTCAGTTTATAGATGGAACTTGAATACAAAATTTTTATAAATCAAATTCATGGTAAATAAAAGTGAAATTCATATTTCAGTTATTTTCATATAATATTTCAGAGGCTGGAACAATTTAAAACATTTATCTCATTATTCATCATTATAATTATACATTTAATAATTTGATGACTAATTTACTTAATCAATGTTATCTTGTGCAGTATTTTAAGTCCTAAACATTATGAACATTGTATATAATCATATTACATTAATGATTAATTACAGAAAAAAATGAACAATTCAGACAAGTCGAAGAATGATAAGCATGACTTAGAACATTTTTATGCACCACCTTAAATTTATAAACTTAAAATCACTGAATATAACGCAAGCATGCTTAAACATTAAACTGTAATATTACCTCCATCCCCGTCATCAGTGACTCCAAGAACAAGACGTAACAAACACTGAGCTTTCTTTCTCTCTTTGAGCAACACCTCGGCATAGCCTGGCAGTCTGAGGAACAGACCAAACGCTATGAGGGAGTGTGGCGGTATTGATGGCATTGCTCCGGCTGCATGTCGAGCTGCTCGTGAAGTAGACTGGGCAGGTGACAGTGGTTCTACGTACGGCTGCAAGATATCGAAATAAATAAACAGTGTAAACAAAGAAACAGTAATTAAGTAATTAATAAGATGATGAACAAACAAACAAAATAAAATAATAAAAATTTTAAAATAAAAATAAAAATAGATAAAAATGCAGTAATAATAATAAATATCAAAATTAATGACATTACTGTTAATAATAACTGGGTTGCATCTTTTTGATGTTTATCATAATATAAGACTCTGTGCTGAATATTTAATAATCATTAAAATGTTACAAAGAGTAACAGCTACATTTCATGATTTATTTTATTAGCATAAAACATTTCTTTCTGTTGTAAAAACATTACACTGGTTTGGACAAGTCTATAAATCCTGAGGATTTTCAAAGAATTTTTACTGATTTATCAGAATGTGGGCATATCAACAATATTCAGAAAACAATCAGTCTGAAGCAAAATTCAGCCTGAATCACTAGGGATGAGTCTGTACATATAACATTATTATTGTAATTATTTTTATCATTTTGTTTTGTCTCATTAAAAAAAAACCCAGAACAACTCACATCATAATATTCATCAGATGACTCCACAGTGACCCAGTCTTGTCCTATATCAGCTACGTTGTTGTTTTCTGTTGTTGTCTCTGGAGACGATGCTTGTCTTGTGATTTCAGGATAAAGCAGAGGTAGATGTTCAGCTAGTAGGGCGAGGCCACCAACACTGGCAAACACTTGCAATGCTGACGGGAAACTGGGAGATCTTAACAGCACCTCGTCAGGGACATCGTTGTCCTGGCCTGACCAGTCATCAGTGTTACCTTCATAAACACAAAACATTCAGTGGGTTATTAAGAGTTAAGTAAGTATCTAACTGAAGTGAAAAGGGTTATTTCAAATGAATCAGGTATAATACTGTGTCAGTGTATGATATTTGTATAGAAAAAGACAAACATATAGATCGGGGAAGTATAAACTGAGAATGTTACAGAAATGTATAATACAAAGGGAAAGTACAAAACAAATGCTCAGACAGACACACAGAGGCACATATATATATATATATATACACATACACACACACACACACACAGTGTGAGTAGAGAGAGAGAGAGAGAGAGAGAGAGAGAGAGAGAGAGAGAGAGTCAACTATGCCCTATAAATTAATACGTTGTGTTTTTGCAAGGCTTTACAAAAATGTCAGTCCAGTCACAGCAGTATTTTTACTCTTTTTTAACTGATATTTTTATTATTGCTAATAACATTCAAATAACACAAACAAAGTACTAGAGTAGAATGATGAATCCTACTGTGTTCTGCACTGATATAAAATAACATTTCAATAACACACACAGCTGGAGTAGAATGATGAATCTTATTGTATTCTGCACTGATATAAAATAACATTTCAATAACACAAACAGTTGGAGTATAATGATGAATCTTACTGTGATCTGCACTGAGGTATGATGCTAATCTGGATCTAGTTGTGTTGGGTTTTAGCTCAATGCTGAATTGGAGAGCCACTGCACTGAAATGTGGAGAGCCCTGCTGATTCAGAAGATAGACCACCTGAGACAGGGTTAAGTTGTTTGGTAAAGCTTTATCTAAAAGAAACAGAGTGAACAAAAATCAATAACAAAATTGTAATAGTTAACCCATTTAAATTTTTCATATATATTCTATTAATAAATGTTTCTTTTTTAAACATTCATTTAAACATCAGATTTGTCTTCAAACATTTTGCAAATAAAAAGTACATTCATTTTTAACCACTGCTTAATTATTATTTTATTTCATTAATTTTTTTAATTCTTTGTTCACATTATAAAACACAGTTAAATCTTAAATTAATAATATTTAATTAATGAACCAGAAGATAATTTTAAATTAAATCACCATCATATGCAACAATAATATGAATTTAAATATTAAAAAAAAAAAAAATAATAATAATAATAATAATAATAATAAATAAATAACTTATTTAAAAAAAGTAGTTAAAATAATAATAATAATAATAATAATAATAATAATAATAATAGCAGCAGTAGAAGTAGTAATAACAACAATAATTACAATAGCAATAACAATGAAAGTAATAACAATATATAATGTTCTTACTTTTAAATGCTTTGTGAACCAGATGCTGTGTGTAGGTGTTGTATCTGGACTGACAAGAAATGTCCTCCAGGGTGTGTCTGCCTCTGCGTGTTGGTGGTCGAGGGGGCAGGTGACTAGGTGGAAGAGGGGGCATGTTTTTTGTAGGAGAGGGACTCTTCTCCCTTTTCTCTTTTGCACACATTCCTTTAAAAAGACACCATAATAATAATAATAATAATAATAATAATAATAATTATTATATATACATATATATATAAATTCAAATTCATATAAACCTTTCATAACAGAAATCCAAAAGTAAAAAAACAAAAGTACAATTTTATTATTAATAATGAAACATTGTTCACAATAAAACTGTTGTCATTAACAATTAACATTAATATTCAGGGGCATTTTTTAAAATTTGCATTACCGTATAGAACTGTTTTTCTGTAAAGATTATTAAATGCCCCTGGGTGATTCCTTTTGAAACAATACCTGATCCTCAATTAAAAGAATGTTTAGAAGTAGCCAATGAAAACTCCAATAAAGAAATAAGTAATTTAAATCTCAATAATTTGGTGTTAGTAACTTCATTTAAAATACAGAGAGCAACTGCATTTCATGACACAACAGAATATGAATTTCAGGTCTGGAGAAATGAAAATAATCACCTGCAGCATTTGACAAATATTCAACGACTTCCAGCCCCAAATCCAAATCACAGACCTCTTTCTTTGAGTCATCTAACAGTTTCTTCTTACCACTGCGATCATCAAAGTGACTCGATAACATTGGAGCTCCTGTGAAAGTGTAAGAAATGATTCAAATAAAAATATCAAACAATACAGAATCCAATAGTCATTTTATGAAAAATATTTGTTTTGTATCAAATGAAAATATAACTTTGTTTTATTATCGTAATCTTATATCAGTTATTTCTTTATCTATAGTGTTTTTTTGTTACTGCTTATATTTTACTTTTTTATTGTTATTATTATTCAAATGAAATATAGTATTATTAATTCTATTTAAACTGCTGTTGTCCATATAAATTTCAAAAACATAAAAATTCAAGTCAGTGATATGAGCACACAGTCATCATTCCACAGATTACTCTTTATCATTTAGCAACATGAATCTTTCATATACACCTTCCCATAGAAGGAAAAAGATATAGTTCTGAAGGATAAACTGAAATGAGATAATCCTAATCATACAAGTCACTTATATGTGGTTAAGTATAAGAATGTTTACCCACCTCCTACTGAAGCTATCAGTTCTCCACACCGAATGTTCAGATTGACCCGTGTGGTGCAGTAGCTCTGACCTGCCCCAAACTGTGGGTGGTGGATCTGGTTTTCTTTGTTGTGCATTGACATGTTGCCACAAGATCTGTACAGGGCAACCAGAACCCGTTCATCCTCCAGTAATACTTGAAGAAGAACCCGTCTTGTAAAACCTGACAGGGGTACAGCACCAAAAAATGGGCCTAAAATATTTAAAAAAAAAAAAAAATGAAAAAAATGTAATGAAATGAAAATATTTATATATACTTTAAGACATTCATAAAGATTAAAAAATAAAAAAAATTAAAATGTTATTTTTTATGATTTAGTTAAATTATTCTTATTATTATTCTTATTTTTGTTATTATTTATACATACGTGACACATATACAAACACACACACATTCATTATGATGCAAACAAACAAGATATGTGAAAATTCAAGAAAATGTAATAACACTGACAAAACAAGAAGAAGAAAAAGATACTTTAATAACATATCTAAGTAAACAAGTTAGGAATGAAAATATCACTAGGGTTACATTGCTAGTAAAAGCATGAATTAAAAAACTACACACACAAAAAAAAAAAAAAAAAAAAAAAACCACACACAAAAGGAAACAAAAGAAAATAAATATACCTGTTCTATTATTTCCCTGTTCTCGAATGACGTCACAAAGAACTTTAGCAAAGAACAGCTGGTTCATGGAGTGACAGGATATCACACTGGTGAAGAAGCGAATTGCTGATGTTTCAACATTTGATCTTTCTTCAGCAGTCATCACCTGTTGTAAAATGAAGCATTTAGAATAATCAAATATCAAACTATACAAGCAAAATAAGTATTATCTGTTTTAATATAAAGTGCAAAATAAATATTTATTTACACTGAGTTAGCAGCAATTATTTTGAAAATATAGAACTCAGACAAAACTGGATAAAATACTGTGAAATGTACTTAAATGAAATTGTTAGACTGAATAGTTCACATTAAAACATTTTTTTTATCATGAATATTAATAGTGACAAAATAAAATTAAATAAAAAAAAAAAATATAAAATGAAACGTTAATAAAACAAAAGCAAATAAAACAAATAAAACTAGAAAATATTGGTATCAAATTATATTAAATTAATTTTAAAAATTATAAAACAAATATATAATAATAATAATAAATAATAAATAATAAATTCAGTAAAAAAACACTAAAACTCCTGTTTCCCAATTTAAAAAAAAAAAAAAAAAAAAAAAAAACTGTTAATTTTTTAAAAAGAACAATCAAGTATTTACTAGAAGAATAAAATTTAAAAAAACCTGTGTTACCTGAGCATTAGAAACCACAGAGCACAGTGTCTGTGTTTGGGGAGCATTGCACAACATGGTCAGTAAAATTGGCCAGAAAATGTTTCCATCCTGGCTTCCAATCCAGTCTTTCATCATGTACTCAGAAGACACTTCAGCAAAGAAATCCAATATGGCTGACACCAAATCTGCTGATGCTATCCAGTTCTGATCTGCTGAGATCAAACAGAAATTTAAATGAAAATTACACCTGTAATTTTTAAATGAAGAATATTAAACCAAGATTTTGTTTAAAATTTATTATTATTTTGTTTTAATGTGGTGATCATAAATATGTACTTAAGAATTCAGAAAATCATATTTGACATTTACGGAATTAATTTTACTGCAGTAATAGGAATTTGCTTTGAGAAATTTAATAGCTTAATATAAATGTTATATTATTAAAATCGTGGATCTTTATAATCATTAAATGGGGCTTAAAATGCTTTTTAATTTTACCTGTAGTTGTTGATCCAGTATTCTCTGATGAAGATGACTTAGCAGCTTCAGCTGAACTTTCTGTCGCAGTCCCTGAACTTTTATCTGGAGACTCAGTTGAGCTCTCTGTGACTTCAGTGATGGTAAGTGACAACTCTTTCTTACAGAACTCGTACAGGATCTGTGCCAGAACCGCTGGGAATCCAGAATCCAACAACTGTTTTATTGCCACTGGAGACATACACACCACGGCCAGAGTCGACAGCCTCGTTTTGTTCAGAGTCATGTTGCGGAATTCTTGAAGGGTGACGGAAGGAGAATAAATATTCTGCTCCGACTGAGGGTTGGCTTCTTTGGAATCATCCGTCATGGTTCCCTGATGGAAGTGCAGCGTGTCCTTGCAGTCGTCGGAGATGGAGGCGTTGAGGCTGCTGTTGAAGCTGATGATGATTCGCATCCACTCCAGGATCGTGGTGAAGAATTCGGGCTGAATGTGGCACACTGAACACAGCACATAGTCTACGGCTTTCTTCAGCAGTGACACCACGGGAAGCATTATTGACCAGTCATACAAAGTCCTGCAAGTATTTTGTCAATTCTGGTTTCAGTTTTTGATCTATTTATTTAATCATCATCTAATGTTGATGCTTTTGTGTTTAATGTTTAAGTCTGCCAAATTGTAGCATTTTTTCACTGGTGTTTTCTTTTTCTTTTTTAATTTTCTGTTAATTTTTGTTTTTTTATTTTGGTCTTTTTTTTTAACTTATCAAAAATAGAATTTGCTAAACATTTTAAAATTCTCTTTTTTTCACTCTCTATTGTTTTGCATACTGAACTAATAATATCTGCTATACAGTTTTTTCTATGAATACATTTTGCTTTAGCTAGATTAATTAGTTCCCATAGAAAAATCATTATTATTTATTCTCATAAAACATTCTTAATGAATGAAGACCATCTAATTCTATACAGACAATATTACATCAACATAAATTTCAAATAAATAGAGCTATTATTCTCATAAAATATTCTTAATGAGTGAAGAACATTTTACTGTACATGAACATGGACATCATCAACATAAAATAAAATTAATTTTTCTGTAAATTTAAATGACTAAAATTATCCTTTATAAACATACATGCTTACAGATTTTAACTTTTTCATTAAATACCTTACCTGACCAACTCTTTATTAAGTAGCTGACCAAGATCATAGGCCACAGGCAGTTCCTGGCTTTGCCAGAGTATTGCAGCTACGCAGTGGACGTGGGCAGCAGCAGGATTGGGTAGAGAGCACCACTCTGCGTCGTGCTGGGCAGACTGCTGGCTGACATCTTCCCCGCTGGCTGACTTATGTAGAGCAGCCTGGGCACTGTCGTTTAACCACTGCAGAAGTGACTTGACTCTGAAACAACAATGATTGTAATTAATAACAGAAGATATCCTACAATTTGTATCTCGACTTTTCAAAAAAGATTTCTTCATTCATTTTTTTTTTTTTTTTTCTCTTTCCTTCAGTAAATAAAAACTAGTACAAAACTATTTGTTTGAAATGATTCAAGTTGGTTATAAAATGAGTTAAAAGTCAGCCAGAGCAATAGCAGAATTCAAATTATTTTGGTTTAGATCACAAACAGCATCCTAATCATCAAATCGATATAAAATCATCTTAAAACATCTTAAAACATGTGGCATAAAATTGTAACATGAAATTCAAAAATACTAAAATTATTTAAAGACATACCTTGCCATGGTTCCTGCATCTTGCACAGTTCCAAGTTGATACAACAATTCCACTGTGGACTCACTGGCTGCTCCTCCAACACGACCCAGATATGGATGTGTCCCTGTCAATCAAAGAGGCAATAACTTAAGACGGTTCTTTCATTATAATTGTTTAAAAACATTAGTTAAAAAATAAAATATAAACACACATTTTAAAGATCAATCAACATGACCCAGATATGGGTGTGTCCCTGTTCAGTCAAAGAGGCTATAACTTAAGACGGTACTTTCACTGTAATTGTTTTAAAAACATTAGTTAAAAATTAAAACATAAAAACACATTTTAAAGATCAATGTGTAATCTATATAATTAATCACTAAAATAAAAAGAAAAAATGGGTAAGTAGTCAGAAAGTATTTAAAAATAATAATAATACATTTTTTTTTAAAATTAATAACAGATAAAAGAAGTGAAATTAAAACATTTTAACTTATTTCATTAATAAATGATTATTCAAACCATCAATTTCTTATCTCATATATCAATAAACAACTACATCGTACTTCAAAAATTATTAATATAAAAATGTGATAAAGTGTCCCAAAAACCCCACAAAAAATTGTCTTAAATTCCTGAGAAATAAAAGAAAGAAATGGTGAATACCAAAAAATTACAAACCCCACCCACAAAAAACCCACAAAAAAACAACCCCATAAGTAAATATAAAATAAGGTGAAATTAAAACAGAGGTATTTTATGATAATGATAATTTTATGTTAAACAATTACCTGGTTCTCTGACTATAGATGGATTTCTCAGAATGTTGTCAATGAGGGCAAGACCCATTGCTTTAGAATGCAGACCAATCTTCAGCAACACTGACTCAATGTTGGGACCATAGAGTGTTGCGAGTGACGACATCAACAAAGATGTGCATGTGGGCAGCAGGTTGGGAGTAGGTGCAGCTGCAGCAGCAACAGCATCCTGAATGTCTGTGTGGGATGTCAGACAGTGATGTAGAACCCTCAACCAACCAATGCTGAAGAAGACAAATATATTTTGAATACGTGTATAAACAATAAAGTATCTTTTTTAAAGAAACAGTTAACTCTATAACAGTAAAATAATTTATATTCTTTTATTTCATAATGATTTTTATGAACTGTAACTTTATTCTAATAAAACAGTAAGTTTAAGTAGCTAAATTTTACAAACATTAAATATTCCAAGATTAAAAAAAAAAAGAAAAAAAAAAGAAAAAAGAAACATCTTGATATTTTTGCTAAATTCATTAAAAATTACAGGTTAAATCTTCAGCACATAAAAATAACAGCTATCCAGCAACAGTGACAAAAACCACTTATCATATCCTAACCATAACCAGTCGGAAAATTTCAACAAAACAAACAGAATGATCTGAAAACCAACCAAATCAAAATACAACATCACTCTAACCTTACATGTAATTACATCTCACCTTGACTTAGACACTGAATCGTCTGCAGCATAGTATGTGATTCCAATCTTGTTGACGTCTCTGAATGCACTGTAGCCCATGAGGAGGATCTGCGACAATCCGATGGTCATCGAGTCCAGAGCTCTGTGTAGCCTCACTGTTACTGAGGATGTTACTTCAGCCTTTGGCAACACAATCTTTATGTAGGCTAGGCTAGATGTTTTCAGTGGAGGGCAGAGAGGAGATAGGGTTGATCCATCGTGGCTGATTTCAAGAGAAACGAAGGAAGGACATGCTGGTAAAAAAAAAAAAAAAAAAGAAAGTAAAAAAACTGTATTCAACAGATTTCATTACACTAATGGAACAATAAGCTGGCTGCAGCCTTATTGTTAGGAGGACTGCATTGCTGAACAGCTATGGGCCAAGACAACAACAACGATGATGATGATATGAATTAACTGAAATGTAATTTTGTGTTTTATGATAATTAAAAATAAAATTATTATTTACATACATACTAAATCTTCATTTTATATAATTAATTGTAATGAAAATGTGAATATGTGAATGTTATCAACATACTACTAAATCTAAAAAACATACTTTTCTTAATTTGGAATGTAAACAAAATTTGGAATGTTTAAATGACCTGTCAGTTTTATCACTTTATTAAAATGTTCTCCAAAAAGGAAAAGGAGAAGAAACGTATACATACTTGAGATGGAAGAGCCATGAGGCTGTATCTGAACTTCTTTGAGCAGGATGGCAAAGGGTAGATGTATTGTGAGATCCACCCAGGCTTCGTCTGGGTAGAAATGGTAGGACCAGGCAGCAGACCGGGCACGTCTGTGAGGTGGAGATGTCTGGATCAAAACATCAGCTGGACTCGCAGTAGGGCTGTTGGATGAAATAGAACCTGAAAAACAGAAATAAAAATATTTGCTAGTCTGTATTTTATCATGCAATATTTTTATTATTATTATTATTATTATTATTAGTTTTTATTCATATATTTATTTATTTTATTTTTTTCTTGTTGTTACTGTTGGTTAAGAATATTTATAAAAATTTTATAAATTATTTTAAATTATTAAAAACATTATTAATTATTACCTTAGTAAAACTTTTAATAAAACATAACACCAAAGAAAAACAGAAATTCATATTTTAATAAAAAAAAAACAAAAACATAAAAAAAAAAAAAAATAATAATAATAAACTGCTCATTTTCATGGACATTATGTGGATTTTTTTTTTAACTAATACTTTTTTTTTTTTGCTTTACTTGAAAAGAATTTTATTATTATTATTATTTGGTTTACTTCAATATAACTTAACAGCAAAGACTGAAAATGGTATTTCAGTAAAATAACTTTCTAAAACTATACAAGATATTTTCTGTAACTCAGTAACAGTACATGTGTACAAGACATGATAAGTCTCTGTATCATTTCTTCTAAACTTACACCCACCTAATGGAGCAAAGTTCTGAATTGTATCAGTGTCAGTATCACTGACTTTGTCGATGTTGCCTGTACGCCCATAGTTGAGGTTCTGCATGATGGTGGAGATGAGACTTGGGTTGATGTTGATGATGGAGCTGCTGCATCTCACCAGATTTCTGCAAACAACTTCAATACCACCTGAAAACAAAAACATACATCTAGAAATTGGCTTTAAAACAATTATTTCAAAATATTTAAAAAAAAGAAAAGAAATGACAATAAGGAAAAAACATGCTTTTTGTCTTTTATTTGGATTTTAGATTCAAGCAAAGACAAAAGATAGAACTTTTAATAATGGAGAAAGAACTGTAAGTCATTAAAAAATCTTTTGAAAATACAATAATGGCACTTAGCAGTACTTCTGAAGTTTAGATATTGCTTAATGAGATATCATTTTTAATTCTAAAGCTAATAAAAATGCCACTGTTTTACTCAAGTTTTATTCAATATTTAGCAATATTGTTTACAACAATTACAATTAGATTCGAATCATCTAGTCTTACCCATTTCCAGAAACAACTGAATCTTTCTGCTGCTATCCAAAATGGAGATAATAAACCAAAGGAGAGGTTCTGACATCCTGCAGAGGGCATTCTGAGTGTAGCTTCCTGACAGGTAGTCAAACAGGGCCTTCAGAATGAGCTTGGGATCTGATGTGTGCTTCATGAAGCACAGCATGATCTGACAGACTCCGTCACCCACACAGCATGGATCACCAGCCGGCAGTACATCAGACAGACTCTCTATCCCTGCCTGGCCTATCAGTGCTGCTGAAGTGTTGCTGGTGCAGTAGCTCAGTGTTCTTATCAGGTTCTGCATGACAGCAGGATGACCGAGAATGAAGTCGCACAATCTGCGACACACTCCGTCTGTAACTTGACCTCGGTCAGTGTTACTGGCTTCAATACCGGCAGCAACTGCCGCCGATTCTGTCTTCTGTTCATCAGTCTGGTGACCTTTCTCATCATCTGAAATTGCCGTTGGTGTAGATGTCGCAAGAGCCTGGCTAAGCCTGCTGGTGTCAAAGAGGTTGTCGAGTGCCATCAGAGAAGATGCTTCAAATCTCTCCTCCTGAACTGGGTGGACGCCTTGAGATGTGTTGCTGGCAATGGGAACCTGCATCAGATTGTTTACCAGTTTCAACATGCCACAGACTAGCCTGTCTCTGTTGACATCGCCTACCCCAGGTCGAGATTCTCCTCCACGCAACAGACCACCAAACAGTCCTCCAAAACAGGACCTGGCATTGCTGGAATTCTCAAGAGATCCTCGACAACTGACTTTCTCCTGACAGAATATGTGCTGGTGCACAAGGTAGCTGATAGACTGGATCACGTTGACAGCACTGTTTGTGTTCACCTGTCGGAACTGGATATCTAGAACGAAGTCCATGAATTTACACTGAGCATCCAGTGGGCCCATACAGCTGTAGAAAGCACCCCTGAAATGCAAGAGAGAGAGAGAGAGAAACCATTAAATAAATATCAAAGAAAACACATTCAAAATTATCTTTACATTTCAGAAATTATATTTAACATGTATTATTTACATACACATATTGATTTTTACGTTTTCTAAATTACCTTTCAGTGGTTAAAGTATGTATTATCTTCAGTACAAGCTCTTTGAGGTTTGCTGTGTTCAGTTCTGCTGATTTTATCTGAAGTCTTCTGAGAAAATCATCAAATGCTTTTGATGCTGATGGCCCAACCTGTGATTAAAAATAATAATAATAATAATTATCAGTATATTGCTGTATTTACATAAAAAAAAAAATTAGAACTGAAAATGATATGCTTATTTAGAAATCAAATCTATTATAATTCGGTGAAAAATAAAATGTAATTAAAACATTATTTCTCTGACAAAAAAAAATTAAAAATATGTATCTATATTTATATAATAATTATTAATAATAATAATTTTTATGGGATGATATAAAATTAATAATCCAACAATGTATTAGAAATTATAATATGTACCTTACTTAACATAATAAATGATATATTATTCCATTGAAAAATTAATAACTAAAGAAATATTTTATATTCATGTTAATTTAAAAGATCAAAAATAAAATACAGAAGCATGTAAGAAACAGACCTGAGGATGAGAAACATTTGCCGATGTAGGTCCACTTGCCGAAGTCCCAGAGAGAAACTTAGTCAGCAACTGCACTAAACTGTTGTCGTTGATAATGGCAGACACCATGGACAGGTCTGTGCCATCTGTTGCTGTTCTCTGATTGGACAAAAGACACAGAGCCTGAAAGACAAACACCCATGTTCGCACTGGCAGATTAGGGGTTAGGACGACAGCCTCTAGCAGGTTGGTCACTGACAGAGGGTTTAGTGGAATTGTCGGAATCCGTGACGCATCAAAACTTGGCTGCAGAGGACAATCGTCATGCACGCCATCGTCATTCATCGTGAGCCACAACTGCAGAACAGTTTCTAGATTGACCCGTTGGGTTAGCAGTTGAGCAAACAGGTGACTGAAACACTGACTCAACATCTGACATGAAGTTACCATCTGTGGAGAAAAAACCCCAATAATAATGCAACTTAAATAACCAACAATGTGAAATTAATAATGATACTGAAATGTTCAGGTTTTAACCTCAAAAGATTTAACTCAAAAGATTTAACCCAAAAGCAACAACAAATACACAACATAAAAGTTATGAAATTTTCTTTTTTTTTATTAAAAAAAACACACTTTTTATGAACTGTATTAATAATTCTTTTTCCTTTCATTTTCCTGGTCCCATTCTGTATTTTTAAAGGTAGCAACACAAAATAAAACTAGTGAATCTTTTGCCTGAATGCAATATGTAAAAAAAAAAATAAAAGACTGTGATATTATTAAAATATTTACTCTCTGCTGACTGGCTAGAAGTGATGCCTCTGAGAGTTCATCATCAGTTGATGAAGACTGAGACTGACTGACACTGTGTGCAAATGGTGGTGCTGGAGGTAAAGGGTTAAGAAAGGCACTGTGAACGCTGTCCATCTGAGCTGACAACATCACCTGCAAATAGTAATAATAAAAATAACAATAACAGTAACTTCAACAACAATAATGATGATGATGATGATGATGATAATAGTAATAATATAATAAGAACAATAATACCAAAAATTACAATAATAACAGTAATAGTAGTAGTAGTAATAATAATGATATATTAAAAATAAAAACGTTATCAACAAATAAATTTTGAAATAATAAAACAAATAATAATAATAATAATAATAATAATAATAATAATAATAAATTAAAAATAAAAACAAAGAAGATATCAGAAAATGAATTTTGAAATAATAAAAAACAAATAATAATAAATTAACAATAAATAAAGAAGATATGAGAAAATAACTTTTTAAATATATATAAAAAAAAATGAGTAAGAGTACTGTTGATTCAAAATTTTTGAAAATATAATTATGCACATGGTCAAAAGCAAATTTTGTCATGGCTTTTATTTTGACTTTTTTCATTATTTATTTGTATTTTTTAAATCAGCATTACTATCTACTCTCCATTTTTGTTACAATTACAATAAAAAAATAAAATATAATAAAAAAACGTACTCTGAGTCGAAGCTCAGCCTGAGTCTCCAGTCCTAGTTCAAGCCTGGCATCGAGAGCAGATGACAAACCCAGACATCCAGTCATGGACTTTGCTGTGCTGAGGTAGTCTGCCAGCTTGCTCTTCAAGTTCTTTAGTTTCTGGTTTTGTCATACCATGTGAATAGTCTGAAAACACACAAAAAAAAATAATAATAATAAAAAAAAAAAACCACAAGTTATTCCATGAAGAAGACCAATGATTTTATCAGAATTTGTTAAACAAGACCTCAAGGTACCATATTATTAAGTTATTGGGTGTTAGATTTCTAATTTCACAATGAGAGTATAAATGAAAAAAAAATCAGGTACACCCTATCCTATCAACTTTGTTTTTAATGATTGGCAGATATTAATAATATATTAGAAAGAAAGAAAAAAAGAACAGTTATTACAAACAATAAATTTATTATTTAAAGGAAACATCATGAGCATATTTAATACAAAAACTTACTCTCAATCAATGTCATAATTTGTGTACCAAATATTGTTATCTGTTATCTTTAAATGAAACCTGATACATATTTACTACAACAATATAAAAAAAAAAAAAAAAAATTAAAAAAAAAAGATAAGAAAAAAGACAGAATTTGATAAATGAAAACTTTCTACTCGGTACTAACCCTGATGTTCCGGTAGTTGATGATAGTCCAGTCATTGATGATTTGATGTGATCGGCCAGCTCGTTGCCCACTGAGGGAACTGATGCTGTCTGTCCCATGCCTTTCCCCATGTAAATGACATTGAATGGGCCATCATGTCCTGGTGGTTTCACAGACTCGCCAGTCACGTATTCATGCAGCTTGTCAGTGGCTTCATCATCAAACTCACTCTCCTCCAGCAGAAGGTCAACCATGATGGAAGCATCTTTCTCCAAACTCTGACCATTGTCTGACAGCTGTGAATTTTCTAAATCTACAAAATTAATAATTAAATTGTTTTTCAAATGTTTGTCTCTTTAAATATGCTTTGTCCATACATGTACCTTTTTTAAACCGTTCAGTCTACATAAATATACCTTTATAATTAAAATAATTCATTTTTAACAAATTTGTAACTATTTTTGCAGCTTAACATGTTCAAAATATTACTTAAATAAAATCCAATGTTACAACTGAAATTAAATTACCTAAATAAAAACCCCAAAGCAACACAAGATTTTTAATAATTAATTCTTCAATGAAACACAAATAATTATTAAACAAAATTTCTATATTAAATGGTTCAAAATTGAAATACATGGCAACATTATGAATTTCAAAATTATTTTAATTTTCCATTTTCAATACTTGATTCAGTGCATCACTCACTTAAAAACAGCCTAGATCTGATTTTACTAAGTCTTGAAGAGAATTCTGACTTACCTGCCATCTCTCCATTACTATCATCAAAAGATGTAAGACTGACACTCTGAGCCAAACTATCATCTGTTTCTGTGACAACAGACATTTCTTCATCAGTCATCACTGGCAGGTCACTGCCAGTAGGGAACAATCGTTCTCCTACAAAATAAAATTTCAATAACCGTCAAATAAATGATTTCTGAAAATATGTTTTTGATTTAATTTTATTTCTTAAAATAAAAACATAATAAAAAGAACATTTAAATACTATTTCCTTTGAATTTGAATTTTTTTAAACACAATGGTAAATTCTACAAATATGACAAAATGTGAAATATTTAAAAGAAAAGGTAGTATTCATTAAGATAAATTCAATTTTTGTTCCATTAGATGGCATTCTGATTAATGTTAATACACCAAAAAAAAAAAAATATCTTATTACTATACTGCCCTTTGTATGATGATAAGATTTCAATTTATGTAACTTAATTTTATTTATCTTTTACAAATCTTTTATTTTACATTTTTATTTTTTTATTTTTTATTTTTTTAAATATCGATCAGGCTCACAATTGTATTCCACAATAAAACCTACCATCAAGAATGTCCTGGAGCAGACAGGTGATTGCGTGACTAGCCCACGTCCCACCCCAGGTGACATCTCCGTGGTTCAGTTCATGACTAGCAGTTAACAGTATCAGCTGTTCTAGCTGATCCTGAGTCATTGCTTCAGCTAATGTGATAGCTGGTCGAGCAGCGTTGCATATTCTAGCAAACACCTGAAACAGTTATAGGCAGTTGTTACACATATGTAAGTGCAATAACACATGTTACAATTTCAAGAAAAAAGAAAAAAAAAAAATATATGTTGTTATTTGAAAAAATGTGTGATCTGTCTGTTATGAACTAAAAGTACCTATGTCACAATTTCATGAAGAAGAAGAAAGAAAAAAAAAAAGTTGAAAAATATGTTGTCATCTGAAAAATGAGTGGACTATAGTGTTATAAATTGAAAAATTATCAGAAAGTACTAAAAAAAAAAAGCAGAAAAAAAAAATAAAAAAAAAAAAATAACAATTTAAAAAAAAAAAAAAAAAAGAAGGAAAATGGCCTTATTTTGCTGAAGATAAAAGAAACACAAAACATAGCCCAAAATTTAGTAATACCTTGCAAGCAATGAGGAACAGATCTACATGACAAGTGAAATCCATGCTTAGTAACAGTGCCATCAGTCCACGAACAACTGATAGACATTTTTCTCTTGGTAGAACAAACGATATATCAGGATCCTCATCCAAGTCTCTGTTAGATCCAGTCACATCATCCTTCTGCATTTTCCTTAGTAACACAGCATCAGTCTTTCGTATATGTATGATATCCTTCAGGTGCTGTTGAAAGAGAAAAGAGATGGTGCATAATACTGCTGTATACACTAAAAACAAATTATATTAAAGAAAAAAACAAGAAAAATAATAACAAACCAGTCACATACATTCAATGATGATTTAATATGAATCTTACAAAAGAGGAATAAAAAAGATAAGTTTTTGACAATTCCAATCCTAATTCTAGTTAGGTGAAAGGATTTAAAATAATAAGAATCTTGTTTAAAAATTAAAATATGTCTTTACAGGTGTACACAATATTTATTAAATGCCATGTCTTAGTCTATCAAAGATATCTTTGGAATTTGGGAATTTCTCAGTGGCTGATTGATTAGACTACCAAATGAAGATCAAGCAACAAGATTCCTCTAAATTTTCATCATTAAAAAAAACAATAAATAAATAAATTATGAAAATAAATAAATAAATAAATAAATAAAAATAAACAGGACAAAAATCCAGGTTGACACCTAGCAGGGTTTAATATTAAAAACAGTCAACCCTATCATCAATCAAATATTCAGTCACTTGTTATGCCTAACCTTTGAAGCATACTGTGAGAGTTCTTTCTGAAACTGCTGTTCCTGTTGTTTGATGAGCGCCTGGGCCTCCTTGCCCATGCTCTGTCCACTCTTCTCCATGTGTTTCTCCAGAAACTTCTTCTTGGCCAGCTCCAGGTCGTGGAGCCTCTGTTTGTGATGTAGAATCCTCTTCTGCAGTGACCGTCTGTACAGTTTGCCTGAGCGAGTCTTGCTCTTTGATGGGTTTGTTGACAACTGTCCCTGAATAAAGCCCCATCGATTTGTTTGAAAAGCACCTAAAAAAAAACCAAAATATGTTGTTAAATATATTGCAATATCCAATGCAGAAAAAAACAGATCAAAGGCTCAAATAAAATAACATACTAACATGTTTTTCTTCACACATGCTCATTGTATATAGTGTTAAAATGTAGCCAAAATACAGACCCTCCCCAGATTTTATAGGTGGATCATTCTGTAAAATGTGGTGCCAGTCAAAACATGTTAATGTATAAGAGTAGCATAGTTTGTACAGAACAAATGTTAACAATGCAGTTAAAAGTACACTTTATAAATGGGGATCTGTACAAGTAGGATGTTTCTATACAATACACAACGAAACAAGAAATTAATGCACAAACCATTTATAAACTGAAGTTAATGATATTTCATAAAACAATTTATTTTTGATACTACTTTAATGGCTACTAAGTCAATTTAGCACGGAAGTTTTTTTATTTTACATTCTAAAAACAATTTTTCAGATATTCCTATATTACAATATTTTATTTTATTTTATTTTATTTTATTTTATTATTATTATTTTGTTTAATACTCAGAGGTAATTAAAATTACTATTAGTTTTGGGCAAACATTAATTCACTAACAAGTTTTTCAATTATTCAGGAAATATTTTTTCTTTTACTTTTCTGATACATTAAAATAAATTTAATGTTCATTTATTAAAACACTTTGTTAATTACTGATTCTGGAAAAAAATTTAAAACTTATTTTTAAATGCATTCATTTCATGTTTTACACTAACAGCTGACAAATAACCCTTTCCTTGCAACATGCAGTTACATCCACTCAAAATTTTATTACTGTTAACCATGGAAAGCAGATTTACCCTGGGACCTTAAAAAAAAAAATTCCTGTTATGCTGTAAGAAGTGGACACATCCCCAGAGACTCCCAAACACAGTATCAGTCCAGAAGCAGAAAATATGTCTTCAGCTTTGAGGTGGAAAGTTAACATTACAGGAATGACTATGAAGATTAATTAGACACTGAAAGGGTTAGTGTTAAAAACAAACTGACTTGGGTTATTAACAATATTAAAAACAACATGTACCTGCATCTCTGTCTTTTTTGGCGGCTCCTTTCTCATATTCTTCCGGTCCAACCAGCAGAGAGTTGTCAAAGTTACGACAAAGAAACAACAGTATCCAACTGACCAGGGACAAATCAAGACAGGCTAAAAATTGGTACAATAGATATTTGTAGACATCATTTCATAAACTAAGACACTATTACAACAGGCTAAAAACTGGTACAATAGACATTTGTAGACATCATTTCATAACCTAAGACACTTTTACAACAGACTAAAAATTGGTTCCATGAACTGAGATGCATATTTTTTTTTATGCTAATTCATGCACATAACAATTCTGATACGTAACAACAACTAATACAATACAAAAAAAAAAGAGTTTAAAATAATGTATTTCAATACTTATTGGTTTCTTTAATGAAAAATTAAAGATTGATTACCAACAACAGTATGCATGTTAGTCTGACAAACATTTCAGAAATCAAACTGATCATAAGTTTTCATACATCTGTGACACAAAAAATTACGTACAAATAAACAGAAAAAAACAAAACAAAAAACAAAGAAAAACTGAAGACAAAAATTAAAGACACTTTATTTTGGTAGGTGGGGGGGAAAGTAACAATAACCACTTGATGTCTATTAAGTACCCCTACTATTAATGATGAATAATTTAACTATAACAGAAGGTATGACACGCTAAACTTTTGTTGTGAAGAGAAATCAGAATAGATAAAATCAAATCTTTGTAAATACAAGTGCTTGCTATATGGTTACCTGAGATATTTCTAGGTCTGTCAGCAGCAGCAGCAAAATTTGTGGTACTTGAAGAGTTACCATTAGTCAGGGGAGACAACACTTTTGACAACATAGCCAGCAAGCTCTCCATGATGTTCACACATGATGGACCAGTAAGTGCCCTTTGACCCAGTGCACTGAGCAGAATAAACACTCTAGAAAAAAAGATAATAATAATTTAAAAAAAAAAGAAAAAAAAAAAGAATTAAGATAAATAAATAAAACATATTACTCTTGCCATTGATATTTAGCAAGGGTGCCATGAAACCAGTAAGTTTGTTTATCATATATAAACTGTTTAAAAGCTGGAGTTGTATATAACTATACATAGTACTTTAAGAATGATCAAACTCCTGGTTTTGTTATTAAATTTATACTGTTGAAATAGCTTCACAAAGACTTAACATTTGAAAGTGTGCTTTTAAATAATAAATAGTTTTCTTTAAAAAAAAAAAAAAAAAAAAAAAAAAAATGTAAAAAAAAAATAATAATAACAATAATAATGACAACAAGAACAACAACAAAATAATAATAAAAATAAAGTAATAATAATAATAATCATAAAATTAATAATAATTCTGTGTCATAATTACCTATCTTGGGGAAACACTTGAGTGTAATCAGAATTAAAAAATTCTTGAAGCATGGAACCGAGGAAATTTCCCCACCAGGACTGACTTCCACAGATTCTTGCGAGCAACAGACCGGTGCACACTTGAATTCTGCGAGTTCCCAACAAACAGAGATGTCTGAACAGAGCCTCGCTCGTCTGTGGGGTCAGACTCATGTAGAGAGCCAGAGGGGGCTGGGGTATGTTTGGCACGTGGACTGTCATGCTGAGCAGGATATCCAGTAAGTTTTCCAGCATGATGCGAAGCTTGTCCGTGGAACACTGCTGTAGATGATGATCGACCCCAGCACTCTCTTGGTACTCAGTGACGTGAATCCCTAAAGCTTTCTGCAGTCTGACGATGGCTCTCTGTGCCAGGTTCATCTGAAGCTGAAGCTGTAGACAGTCGTTGTAGGACTGAATTATTCCCAAATCTTTGTCCGTTTTTCGGCCCTTCTTTAAGTAATACTCTACGTGAGAGGTAGCAAACTGCATGTTGTCGACAGCAGAAAGCAGGTTCTCTAACCGTGTGCGAGCCAGACTGTATCGACAGTGCAGGTCTTCCTGTAAGGAAATGAACAGGCCCAGGTGTGAAATCAGCTGATTCTGACTCTGCACTTCCATCTGGTTGCCGTAGCTGCTGGAGTGGCTGGTCTGAGCGGCAAGGTATTCTTTCCATTCCCATGGTAATATGTAACTGTGACCGTAGAACGACCCGATTGGAATTCTCGACTTGGTGGTTCCTGTTCCGTAACGACCCACTGTTGTAATCTGTCAAATTGAACAAAGCATTTAACTGTTAGTTCCACAAATAACAATGGCATTACAATTTAATTTTTGTTAAATCTTAAATGTTATTAATATTAAAATATCTTTAATTTAACCGTTAGTTCCACAAATAAAAATGGCATTACAATATCTTTAAAATTATATTAATATGGTAGTTATATCTTCAGTTTCTAAAATGGTCTGGATTTTAACAAACCTTTGGTAAACAAAAAAATAAATAATGAAATAATGAAATAGTGAATTAATGAGAAACAAACCAAAAATAAATTAAGCAACCTGCTCAAAATACTATATAAGTGAGACAAATTCCCTTTTATCTAAAACTGACTTTAATTTTTTTTTAAAAACAAGTAAGAAAACACATCCACAGACCTTCAGATAGCGACAGATTGGAGACGGCATGATGTTGTTCATGACCAGAGTTCTCATTCCAATGTCTGAGGCAACTACCAGTCTCTGACCATCAATCTCTTCTCCCTGGATCCACACATCTATAGACAGAGACGCCAGATCTACACATGCTGGGATTATCACATCTGTCAAGATCACTGGCTTACCAAAGTCAAGTGTGACAAATCGTCTAGCACCTAAACAAATAAACAATATTATTAATAACAGTCAAATAAATACACATTATTTATATATTTAAAACAATTTTTAAAAAGAGAAGAATATTTTTAAAATGTTTTAAAAGAAAGGTAAACATAAAAAAAAAAAATAATAACTAAATGAAATTATAAAAAAAATAATAAAAATACCAGTTAAATGAACAATACAGTTGACGAGAAATCATTTCACTTAAAACAATGCAATAAAAAACAGTCTGAAACATTAATAAATTACATCTCTAGAAATATATAATTTATATTGTTAAAAAACAATCACCACCCAGCACGACGAGATAATAAGTAGACTTACAACCAAAATAATTTTAAGTTAGACTGTCCAACACAAAACATAAATGAAATGCAAATTTTTACATTTTTAAAGAAAAGATAACTAATAACCAAAAGAGATTTCACATTAACAACTAGGATCACATATTTTCTAAGTAAGGTAAAAATCGGATTTAAGCTACCTGAATGCATTCTCTCTATGACAAGAACTTGGGGTGGTGGTGCTTGCAGGAGAGTTTGGTTAAACGGGAGAGATGATTTCTGCTGCTGGTTCTGTTGTGTGTTTGGCTGTGACGTGCTTGGTGTTGTCACCGTTGATGGCTGAGTGGTAGCTGGTGGTGGAACCTGCTGTTGTTTAATGATGTCACTTTCACTTCCAGCAGAAAACTGAAATGGCATTGAATTTTTTAATGAAGACTTTATCCTGAAGTTTTAATACAGAAATGAAGAAAAACAACAACTGATGAACAAATCAAAGAAAACTAAGGAAAATAAAATATAAAGAAAATTAAAACAGAAAGATGGCAGATTTAAAACCTGTATTAACGACCACCAAATTAAGAATTTTTCTTTAGAATTTGTAAAAATTTAAACAGAGCCATCTTTAAACTATTGTTTTCTTAAAACATTAACTTATCTAGTAACAGAAAACTCTAAACTGTTAACTGCTTTCCAAAATTCTCTTACCTTAGACACTGTAGGAGGACCCACCACCTGGAAGTGCCAGGTTTCATTGGGTGGGGTCACAGAAGGTGTAATCATGTTGGGTGTTGTTTTGGGTGTGGGTGGGAACAGATCTGGTGCTTTGGTTGGTAAGGGTGTGTGCATGGCTTCTGTTATTGCCTGTTCTATCTGCTTGTAACTTGGATGAAGCTGCTTGGCATACGTCTGAGCCAGTTTCTTCAGTGAGTCCGCGACAGCCGTCCCTGACATGCTGGTCCCAGCTGCCATCAGAGGTGAAGGATTTTCTCCAAAGTTGATGGTTCCAGACATTCCCAGAGCAGCACTAGAAGTAACTGCTGGATTCCCCGATATGTCCATTCTTTCCACACGAGTGGAGTCACTCGTCGCGTGACACACGAAATGCAGAGGTTCAGCCTCAAGAAGTCCGAGGACGTGACTTCTGGCATACTCAATTTGAGTTTTTCCAGTTTTCTCCAGGGACAGACTGAGCATCTCGTACAGGTCTGGGTCATCCTGACTCTGCTGGGGCGATGCTGCACTGGATGCCGATGTCGACCCAACTGTACCAGCTTTTGAAGCCTGCAGTGCAGACTGTGTTGATGATGGAGCTTGTTTTAGACTCGGTGGGTTCTCGACATCAAACAGATCAGGTTCGAATGGGTGACCATACAAGCCGTATCTGAAATTGTAACAATACAAATGTTTAGCAATTTGAAAATACAAAGTATTCCATTATGCTTTAATTCTCCAATAAAGTTATACTTTCATTAGTGATTTATACATTAATTTGTACATAAGAATGGTCTCAATAATTCATCATTTACAGACATGATGTGCCCACATATAAGAAGACCTATAAAAATAGCTTGGATAAGTTATGTTTCTAACAATATGTGGATTTAGAACTTTCCCCAAACTTCTAAACATTCACTATTTGTTAATTTATATCAAAAATTTCCCAACAATTATAATTAGATAATAATACTTAATCTAGTTAATCTTCGGTGAAATTAAATGACCAATTATCAAATATATTACAAAGACACAGCCACTTATACTGAATATATCCAAGACAAAACACACCTAGCTTTCAGCAGTGCATGCATAGGCAGTGACCGTTCATGATACTGCTTGGCAACTGTTCCTAGGAGGTCAGAACATGACTTTGAGACAGCGCTGAAGTCCATGCACTTCATGTGGTTGAGCAGCGTGAAGAACCACTTCACAGCACCTGCTGACACGGCACATGGAATGAGAGGCAAGCAGGCAAGAATGGCTTGAAGCAGAAAGTAGCTGAATGTAGGTGCAAGATTAAGATCAGCAGCAACTTTTACATACCTGTAAGATAACAAGAAAAATAAACAAATAATATTATGGTTTGAATTTGAAAATTTAAATTAAACAGAAACAGCATTAATAACATTAATTTTTTAAGTTAATTTAAAAAAAGAAGTCTATTCCTTTTTCAAAACTGATCACAATATTAATTCTATATAAAAATAATACAATATTAATTCTATATTAACATAATACAAAGTTAATTCTATATAAACATAACAGTATTAATTCTATATTTAACTTACTCTGTTAGAAGAGCAAACAGCCTGGCACACTTGTGAGCTGTGGTTCTGGAACCATCAATGAAGCAGGCTTTGACTAAATCTTTGAGATGCTGTTGTATCACTGTTACCAGACATCGAGTACCTTTCCTAGTTATCCAAAAAAAATAAAACAACATTCTAGAGGCAAGTTGTATTTAAGAGACAAAGAGATCTAGGAATGAGGCTTTTAAAGCACATGAAGCTACTTCGTTATCTGAAACAAACTGCCTACCTTGAAAAAGAATATAACTTGATTTATTTATTATCAATATTATTATTATTATTATTATTATTATTATTATTATTATTATTATTATTATTATTTTGGAAACAAAAATATATAAATAAATATTTAAATAAATAAATGTATTTAAAACAATAAAAAGCAACATAACAAAAGAACAAACACTTTATAAAGATTTAATATATAGAAAAAAAAAGAAAAAGAAAGAATGACAATTAACAAAACTCCTTACCTCCTCTGTGGATCACTCATCTGAATGGAAGCAATCCATGACAAAATATCTATCGCCATGTTCTGAGCATGCTCCAAGCCCACGCCAGCGAGTTCAGCCTCGTTTGGCTTCGTGATGACCTTGACAAGCTTCTCGTGGAAAGCCTGCAGGTCGATCATGGCATTTCTCTGGGCTCTTTCTCTCAGGACGTGAGTCCGTTTCATCTTTCTCACAGTGACCGAGATCTCCTGCAGCCAGTCACAGCCTTTGATGTCTGTGAGTTTCTGCTTCGGTGCAGTGGCTGCCAGACGCTCGGTGGCACTGCTCCCTGGGATGTGAGGAACGTTCTCAAACAAAGATTTGATACTCTTTGTTTTCTGTTTCTGTGATGCAGAATGGTTCGATTTTTTCTTGTTTTCCTGATGAAAGAAAAATAAATAAATAAATAAGTAAATATATAAATATATAAATAAATAAATATATAAATTATAAATAAATTAATTAATTAAATTAATTAATTAAAAATAAAAATAATGAAATCACAGTGAATAAACAAATTATAATATTTACATTAAAAGGAATATTTACGAGTTATTATGATATGGCTCTGCATTATGTTTTAAAGTAAAAGATAAATATTAAAAATGTCTACCTGTGAATCTGTTATTACAGAAACAAATACAAATTGGAGACAAACCAAGATTGGAAATTGTTTTATATTCATGCTAAATATCAACATCACAAGTGCTAAAAAAAAAATGTCCTTATTAAAAACAGATTAAATATTGTGATGTGTATTTCATTATAATCTCAAAATTAACAGATTAAAAAAAAATACCTTAACTGTATTAGTGGTTTCATCTGATGTGTTTGGAAATCCTTTTATGTGAAGAAGCAGGGACCTAGGTTTTGAGTTGAGCAGCTGTGGACTTGTTAGAGACACCAAACCCCCAGTGCCTGACAGATCCATACAGTTGGCGATCTTCACAGGTCCACAAAGGATCTCAGCGTTGTGCAGTTCGAGAAATGCCGGATCTAAAACGTTGTTGGCAGATTCGGGTTTTGCTGTGTCCGAGGGTAATCCCTCCATGTTGCTTTCAACCTTCTGGTCAACGCTGATAGGCTCAGGCTGATGCAAGACCTGTGATTTCCTGATGTTGCCTATGTTTTGTTTCAGTAAAGTGACCTCTATGTTTGGGTCCGAGGTACAGACTGGGTGCAGTGTGAACTTGAGGTCGACATGTCCCACGCAGCACGGGCGTGGTAAGACTATCTCCAGCAAATGTTCATTCCAAGTGTTGTTTGTACTGAATTTGAGACAAAAAAGAAACGTTTCAAAATAACTCCTAGCTTCCTTAAATTCACCAAGAACATAGTCCTCACAATAAAAATAAATATGCTAGCATGAGACTTTTTTAATATTAGTTGCCCAGTAACTATTTCTAGCTCCTGAGACAAATTAGAAGTCTTCATATCCATGTATGCATGTGCATGCGCTCACACACACACACATTCATTCATTTTTACTACAACTTAATTAATGTTAATATTTGTTTACAGTATTTGGAATCTATCAATGTGTAATAAAAGCTCTATAATAATAATTAAAAAAAAATAATTAAATTTAAAAAAAAAATACAAAACATCTAAGACAATCACATATAACATATATATATTTAACTAATCAGTGACTAATAATTTAATGAACTCCCCATTTTCATATTTTTGTGAAAAAAAAGTCTTCAAGAAACCAACCTATCTGGAGTTAACTTCCATGTTCGAGTGTGCTGGGTGGCTTCACCTTGCTGTTGTAGATGTTGTGGGTGTCGCCTCTGTTGCTGCTCCTGCTGAATTTCACTCCAGCATGGAGGAACAGTGGCAGTGTAACGTGGATACAAATTTTCAAACTGGATCAGACTGTGGAAACTTGACAGTACTTCTGATGTTAGAGGTCGTTTTGCTAAAAACTCTGCAACAGAAAAATTAAATAAAATTAAACTAAAATAAATATAAGAACAATAAATTTTTTTTAAAAACATAAAAGTTTGTAAACAGCAGAATATTTAAAGCTGATGATTTCTGAGTGTGCACATAACCAAGTAGCTGTTTCTGCAGACAATTCTTTTTGAATTTTGGGGAAATTAATAATATTTTTAGAAAACACGATTACTGGATATAATGATTATGATGTCCAGAAAGAGAACATTATACCTATTATAAATACAAAAATAACACAAATAAATATATGTGACATTATCAGTGTTATGATTCTTATGAAGTATTTTAAACTTTTCAAGTACCTTGACCTAATTTGGCCATTGGGTGGTCAGTGACATCTTCTAATTTGGCTTTCTTGCAAACACTGGCATCATCATGCCAATCTTTGAGACCTGAGTTGTCCATTTCCATGGGACCATCTTGCATTTCTGGACAGTGTTCAGAGATCTGGTAAAACAGAAGCTTACCACTGCTTGTACACCCGCACAACCTTTCAATACCTGAGTGTGAAAACAGAATAATTAAATATTTAAAGCAGAGATTACATTTCTGTAATTTAATTATACAGAAAGCAAAGTATATAGTGTGGAATTGAAAAGATGAAATTCAGAATATGTATAAATCCAATTTAAATAGAACATATGTTTCATGAAGAGGTTACTTAGCAAACAGCACACATATGACAATGATAATATGAAACAAAGTAATTCTAAACAGGGAAAAATAGAAAAAAAAAATAATGCTAATTCTTTTAACCCTTTACTAATTAAAAAATTTAAAAAGATTTTAAAAATCCCAGCAAAAGATGAAAACACAATTATTATATATAAACAAGATGGCCTTTCTGAAAAAAGAAATAGCATATAAAAAAAACTATTTCTGCTATTTTATTCATGACAATAAATTAATGTAATAATGGACATATTTTCACAGAATGTTTTACCGTTCTTTTTCAAACTAATATCAACATTTGTCTGACAGCATATTACAATTACTTTGAACAGTTGATTATTATAAAGTTCTAAAACTGTGGTAGTAACACTATCTAAGTCACACACACTGACCAATAACTCACCTATACAGTAAGTCAATGACAAGAAGGCATCATCTTCTGGAGGGTGTATTTCAGACAACAGTTTCATGTCAGCCAAATTGAGCAGCCACACACTGCCATTCTTCAGTGTCACTGCCAGCTGTCCCTGACAAACAGACTGCTTCAGTTTGTTTGTGGTGGACGAGCTGGCCGTCAGGTTGGTGCTGCTACTTCCCATCTCATCATCATCTGCCTGATCAGACATCTCCTGTGGCAGCACCAAAACATTCGTGACAGCATTGCATATATTGTCAACAACGTGAACAGCAACGGGAGTTTCATTCAGAGTGACCCACACATCATTAAAGACAAGTTTGTACACAAGAATGGCACCTCCGCAACTCACATCGTGGTAACCATTTGGGGTGCCGTTAGACTGAGTCTGGTGTGGGTTCTCCATCACAGAATCACCATCCTGAGCAGAATGACAAGTGACTTCAGTTTTGGGAGCAAGAACTACTATCACATATTGCTTATCAACAGATGGAGTGATCGAGTGAACTTCCAGATTGTCTTTCTGAAACTCAACTGGAAACTCAACACACTGCAGCACGAGCCCGGCTTTTGGTCCATTTGGCACTGGTTCGTCCGAGTCCTCTGCTTCCTCCACCTGTGGTTCAATAACATGAGGATTGCTGTTTGTCTGGTAAATGGTAATAGAATTCCCAATGTGATTCACCGTTACACCTTTAGGAAGGTGATGAATTGGGTTCTTGAACTTGGGCTGAACCGGCTGGTTCGGTGCAGGTGTGAAACCGATGATCTGAATGTCAGGATCGGTCCACTGATCATTCTCTAGAAACATTGTCCAGTCAGGATGTATTGATGAGCTGCCACCAGACACCACCATGCTGTTTTCCCTCGCCATGTTGGCTTGAGAGGTGCTGTCATTCATGTCATCCTTCTTCACTGACTTTGGCAGGACCGCTTCTGGTGCTGCCACTACTATCAGACATGGAATCGACTTTGTCTCCGGCAAAAGGAAGTCACTCCCTTGTTCAGAATTTGTTATAATTCTGGAATGTACGTCACTGCTGACCACCTGGTTCACCTGGTTCATCAGCTGCACTGCCTCACTCCGTCCTTCGGCTGCAGTCGACATTTCATTGTCTTCTGCAGTAGTAATGCACTTGGTCCTTCTAAGCGACACTCCACATAGAAGAGTGGGCTGGTTACTGAAACCTGTATTGTTATCACATTTTGGAATACTCAGTCTGTCAGCGCAAGAAGCCCCTTCCGTTTTTTCTAGACCTTTGGCCGTGTTGTCCACGACACACAGAGAATGAACATGAACGTCATCTGAGGGTCTGGCTCTTTGATTAATTGTTGGCTTGTCGTCTATATTGGGAAGTTGAGAAAAAGTTAAAAAATAGAAAATTAGATGGCAGTTACTTTAAAAAATACTCCAATTCTGTAAATTTGACGAAAAGCTGATACTTGAAGAATTATTTAAAACTAAATGCACACAATGTAAAGAAGTTGCATATTTTAAAATTTAAGATTAAAACACAAAGTGTTTTGACTTAAATAACAGCTAACCAAATTTTCATGCTCTTTACTTAAATGTTGTACAATACTGCAATTGGTTATTAGAAGCTTTAATTAAATTTTCATTACAGAGTAATATAAAAGAAATCATGGTCACTCTGATTATTATTTTTCAGTGCCATGCATAAAGATTATTTTTTATTAATATCCTATCTGAGAGTATTAAATGTATTTGTGTTATTTATTTGCTATAAATTTGTTTAATCAAAGCCTGGTATTTAGCGTAACAACAGAATTTTAAAATTTTATTTTAAATAAATAATGAATTAATTTAATTTTCTAAACACTGTCACATTTTTTACCATGACTTTCAGAATCATGCAGAGATACTTCCTGAAGACTGTCAGAGACTCCACAACATTCGGAACTTTCTTCTTTCTTGCACGATTTAGACATCCTGAAAAAAACCCCCAAAAAACCCAGATAACTTTCTTTAAAAAATACCCTCAACAACACAATGAAATCAGATCAAATCAGCTTTTCAGTATATAAAAAAATTCAAAATTCAAAAAAGGACAGTACAATAATCAAATCAAATCAAATAGTCATTCATTTAATGGCAAACTGAAATTATCTGAAAAGACATCACTGATGTTAGCTCATCAATAATTCAAATGTCAATCTCTCTTCAGTCCCTCTGGATAATAACATTTCAAATAGAGTTCTTGCTGCTTAATTCATGTCAGAGCTTTCCAATCATTTCTTTCTGAACCATTCTTCTCAAAGTTACTGGCAGTCTGCCTCTTTCATTTTCTCTTTTAAATCTGTATTTATCAGATATTAGGAAATAATATACTCTTAAAATTGTGAAACTGGAAAAATGCTCTACTTTTTTATTTATTTTATTATAAACATTTGACCAGGTAAATTAAGTTATTAATGTTTGGATAAAGCTGTGTGTGTATATAATGGCCTGGAAATAAAAAATTGCTTACTGTTCTTTTCCAGCTGTTTCTTTCTGTGCTGGTTCACTGTCCACTGTGTCTTTAGCACAGTCAAACTGGAAACCCATCTTCAGTGCCACCAAGGCATCAGTAGGGTCTAGATTAAACTGACAGTGTTTCTAGAAAAAAACAAAAAACAACAATACAGTGAATTTTAAAATTTACAAAATGCAGTTAAAAATATATCTTTCTTCATAAACAGCTAGATTTAAAGTAGTTAAATCACAGATGAAACTGAAAATTTGGTTCACAGTTTAACTTGTGAAATTTGAGAATTACAGAAATTATACAGAGAAAATTATTGGAAATATTTTACAATTTTTTTACTGAAACCTGATAATTCAAAACTTGCTTACTTTTAAAACCCTGCTTATATTCCAAACTACTATGTTGCCATTTCGTGTAGAGGTTGCTATATAATCTTCATTTGCAGTGGAACTAACACAATGGATCTTGCAAGTGAAATAAATAAAAATTATATAATCCCTCATTCAAATAATGTTAACAGTGACATAATAAAAGTAATTCACAATGAAAGTCACTTTTCTAAACATCTGTTATATAATGGCTGATAATCTGAAAATCTCATTAAACATTAAATGTGAGCAGAATCAACAATAAAAAACATAAATGTTATAAAATAGATATTTTTTTATAATTTAAAGTGAAGATTGTATCTTGACATTAGTTCAAAAAATTATCTTTAAATATACTGGTTTATGATAAGAATAAACAGATAAAGAAACCTATGATCTGTTTTTACTAATATTTAAGAATCGAGCTAGACTAAGTATAGAAATCAAAATCAATGAGGAAATGAAATATACCTTTTCTTGCGAATCTCCATGGCGCTGAGCAGGTTGTGTTGCATAGGTTACTAAAAATAAAGTCAGATTTTTAATAAATCTCTGACTAACTCACATTCAAACTCAAAAACAAACATACACACTCTCACACAAACACACAGAATTGTGCATTTGATCTAATTTCAATAAACTATATATTTTAATGTTCTAAAAATGTGATCATCAAGTATATGTGAAGAAAGTATATGTGTTAAAATATGTACTTAATTTTCAGTACTGATTTCTTATTATGTCTTTATCCCTGTGTGTGTATCTGTTGTTGCTGGATATAAATTAAAAAAAATATTTATAATAACTGAGTATAAACACTGTTAAACAGACAATATATGACATGCAATACCTGAGAGTGGAACATTCTGAGTGTATTCTCCTTTCACAAATGGACAAGCTGGTGAATGTCTTTCGTGCTCAGACCTATACAAAATAATAAAGGCAATTAACACAGATCTAATAACGACAGTTTAAGTTCTGGTTCATTTATTAAAGAGTATTTTCTAGGCAATAAGCCTAACATGTAGAGTTATACTGTGGAAGTATAGTAAGTGTGGTAACATTAGTCTTGACATATTCTTACAGTACATTTTAGACACATAATTTTTTGTGTAATGACAATGTCCCTTTATCTAGATGGGGGTTATCTTTACTCAATAATAACAAAACAAATTTAATAATTCAAACAAATATTTAAAAAGAAAAAGAAAAAAAGAAAAAAGATTATGTTCTTTTTTAACATTTACTAGATAATAAACAAATAAATTAAGAGTTGAAGATAATATTTTTTTAAAAATGAAAGAAAAAAGATTTGAGTTCTTTTAGAAAACTTACAACATAATAATCAAATAAATAATAACTGAAGATAATATTTAAAAAAGAAAGAAAAAAAAAAGAAGAGAAAATTAAGTTTTATTTTTGAAAATTTCAGTACAAATGAATATTTGTCATGTTCGAAATTTCAATGCATAAAATCTTGAATACGTCAAATATTTAAAACATATATATATATTATTTATTTTATTTTTTTACCATGGTTCATCTGTAGGCTCCCAGCACACGAGACACACACTGCAAGTAAAACACATAGCACGGTCATCCCCTGACGAGTTTGGATGATGGTAGAAACCTGCTTGAGCCATTGGGTCTGGTGTGGCCCACCTGAAAACAACAACAACAGCTAAATCACATTTGATTCACAATTTGTCAGTGTCAAAGGTAGATAGTATTCTATAAATGTACAGTGTTTTTCTGTGTGTTAAATGCACAACACTGACAGCAGGATGATGCTTTAGTTAATAATGTATATTTGGCTGTGTTGTTACATTTCAGACCATGTCAAATGAAGAAAAAAGAAACATCCCGAAAATGACAGCAAAACTAACACACACACGAAAAGAACAACCGTGAACTGCCAAATATTTTGTGTATATATTGTAAATGTACATATATAACATTTAAAATATTCCAGAGAATACAGTGACTTTTGTTGTTGACATTCACTGAAAACAATATAAATATATTTTCTAAAGTTAATTTATCCATCTTCCATTTATTTACAGAATATAAAGCCTAATCAGTCTGCAAAATTGCAATTAGCAAATTTTATAATGTTTTTATTTTAACTTCCATTAAAACAAAATACCCGTAAAACAAAAAGAAAGAAGAAAAAAGAAAATAGTTTAAAAAAATATATATGTATGTAAGAAATAAACACAAATCAATGGAAAAAATGTTAAAAAAGTTTTCTATGTTCTAAATGGTTAACACGAACATGTCATACTTGTAGTTTTGATGTGGCCACTTCCTGAATGTCTCCAGTCTACTGGCCTCACTGTACATGTATGATCTGTCGACATTATTGCTGGTGATCACTGGAATACTGGATGGCAATAGATAGAGCAGGCGATCACAGATTGCTGATGCAATGGCCAGGCCTGGATTATGTACATTGGATCTCTTCAACTCTCCCACTAGACCAGTGCACACTGACTTCAGAACTGCATGTGGTAATCGCAAACAGACTGTTGCCCACTGAATTAACATAAAATAAATAAATAAATAAATAAATAAATAAATTCAAAAGTATTAAATTTGAATTTTAAATTAACTTTTTCAGATTAAATAGAGACAAATAATTTTTTGTTGTCGTTATTATACTTCTTTCCTTCAGTGTCTGAGTAAACAAATGTTATTTTTCAGTTTTTTTACATACACACACACACACCAATTTATAATAACCTGCATTTTGTATTATGTAATACATGACAAAAACAAATAAATGACATCACAAACATTGAATTTCTGTTACATTAAAATAACATTTAAATCAATTCAGTACATGGAAAGAATATTTAATACTCTGATTATATGTTGGTGCTCTTTTCAACAAATACTGCTGGTCAGATCAAGACACATCTGAAATAATGAGATTCATGTTCAGTTTTAACTTCTCTCTGTACCTTTGCAAGCTTGTGGTTTCCTTTTGTAGCTTCTTGTGTGATTTCCAATTCCTTCTCTAGCTCCTTTAGCACATCTTCAACATGATCAATGCCAGACAACTCTGCATTTACTAGTGATTTGAACAGCTGGGTTGCCTATATAGAAAAAAAAAAAAAAATATATATATATATATATATATAAAATAAATGAAAACCTGAGCTTTTAAGTGGTATTTAGTCAAATAATAATTATCAATTGTTTGGTTTTAAAAGAGCATTAATTGTTAACATCTTTTGATTTTATTTCTTGTAAAGTTATTATTTATTTATTTATTATTATTATTATTATTATTATAAAGATGCAAGAAAATATCATTTCAAAGAAAACAAATAATTCATATTGCAAATTTCATGATAAAAAAGTTCAGATTCTATTCATACTGCATTTCATTAGTGAGAAATATCCATACAATTTGGTGAAATAAATGTGAAAAAAAGGACATAAATATACAAATAAAACTAATGAATTTTGAAATCTTTTAGGGCTTTAGGTTCTGCAGTTAATTTTTTGATCCAGTCTATACGAGTTCCGTGAGCACAAAACATTTGAGAAACCCTAGCTTCCAGCAAAAAAATAAAAAAATAATAATAACAAAAAATAAATAATAATAATAATAATAATAATAATAATAATAATAATAATAATAATATAAATAAATAATACTTTTAAGTCAAATACTTTCATCACAAATGAATTTTTCCCTCCTTTCCTTTCATTTTGGAAAGTGCTGAAAATATATCATTTCCCTTTATTACTTTAACAACATGCAAAATTTTAAAAACTAGTGGTTAGAAGAAAAATAATCTGAATTGAATCACCTCAGCCAGTGGAAGTTCAACCTTTACTGTGTTGCCACTTTTGGCCACAGGCACCTGCAGGGCAGTATCCAGCAAGAGAACCCCCCTAATGTGTTTCCTAACCCCCAGTGACAGGCCATCACAAAATACAGTCTTGTCCTTCTCTGCCAAGTAGGCACAAGTGAAAGATTTACAATTTTTGGCTGAAAAAGAAAAAATTCATTATTTAACAATTTTTTTTAATTTTTTTATATATTATATATTATAGAGATTATAAAACCAGAGAAACCAACGGTATTTGCTCTGTTAAAATAAGCAAAAATATGTAAAAGAATTAGTCTAAGAACATTAATGACTATTTTTCTATCTGTGTCGGGAACCTTTTTCAGTCTGGGGAAGCAACTATATATATATATATTTTTTTTTTTCTGTGTTTATTTCACATGATCTCTGCTTCTCATTTACTTTCCACATCTAACCAAATTAAATTACTCCTGATTAAATATATAGAATGTACCAGCCTGACATGCTAATTATCATTGTTATAATATTCATTTTATTCTTTTCTTTTTTTTTTTTTTTTTTTTAACTTCAGGTTCCATTCTGTTTTAAAAATATCAGCAATAGCTGTTCATCTTCCTAAATTTTTGTTACATCTGAAATGATTACATTCCTTGAATAATGAAATAACTTTTTACTTTTATTATTATTATTCATATTATAGCATTTTTTTTTTTTTTTTTTTTTTTTTTTTTTTTTAATTTTTAAATTTGTGTCACAATTGGGCTTTAACATAGTGATGAAAGAAAAAAAGTTGTTTTTGTTTTCCCTATATGCCCTTGAAAATAAAATACCTCATCAACCTTGAAATACACTCATGCATTTTTTTTTAAATATTTTATTTCAGAGATTAAATTATCCACAAGGAAGAAATTTGTATTTAAATGACACATATATAGTCCTGAACACATTAATCAAATTGGTGATATTACTCATCAGAACTAATCAACATGCACCCATATATATACATGTAATTATAAACAACAGCTGCACAAACAACACTGAGGTCATACTGTGACTGTATTTGGATATTTTTAATTCTGGTCAGCTGAAAGACAGCTGCTACCGTCTAACATGTAACTAAAAATAAAAAATTATAATAAAAATAAATATTAGAAAAAGGTTACGAAAACCTGCAGCAATGAAGTAAGTAATCTGATATTATATTGAGGTCATAGGACGTTTTGGTGGGGGGTAGGAGGGAGTTGGTTGTGGTGATTTTTTTTTTTTTTTTTTTTTTTTGGTGTTAGTTTTGTTTGTTAGAAAGTTACTTAGTTAGTTTGTTTATTCATTATTATTTTGGTGGGATTTTTTGTTGTTGCTTTTTGTCGTTTTAAATTATTATTAGTATACAACCAGTATCGTAAATTTCGAAAAGAATTTGCAAATATCATTTGCCAATGGTTATCATGCTTTCAATCACCTATATCACATCCTGTAACTATAATCTAAAAATAATCATAGTAATACTTTTATTTTTTGTTAAGGTATCATAAAATGAAATGAAAATATTTATAAATTTTATTTAATAAAATAGTATTATTTTTTCTCATCTTTACTCTATTTGACACTGTTAATTAACATTATAACATATACTATTTTAACATTCTTATTAAACAGAAATTTTAGAAACTAAGAAAGATACGGTTTTGTATAACTGTTTTTCTACAACTGGGAAACCAAACTGTATAAACAACTGGTAAATACTATTTTCATTTATATCTGCCATTAGCGTGATATTCTAAATTATAACTACAAATTATAAACAGTAGCATGCCAAATATATTTCACACTGTTCAGTGTGGATGTGAGGCCACTGTTGTTTAAACATCATAAACCATACCTCTGAACATGCTGAAAAACACGAAAAGAAATGTTTACTTTATTCTCGATAATTGCTGTAGTCAGTGAAGATTTCATTTAAGTCCCAAAGACAAAGATGAGACAATGAAGTTGGGTATTATGCAAGGTATGACCTCATATTAGTTCCATGATTAGATAATGAATCTGCAACTGTTATCTTTACTGTTACAAACACAAAAAACAATGTTTCTAATTCTTACTAAAATCTGATTTATAGTAGAAAAAAAAAATCAAAAAAAAAAAATCAATAAATAAATAAAAACATATTACTAATTTCAATTCAATAAAACAAAAATATATAACATTTTTATGATTATAAGGCCAAAATATTATTTTTGTCATAAATTAAAAATTAACTATGGTGAATATTATCTATAAAACCTTATTTAATCTGTATCTAAATCTGATATATGACACAAAGGTGGCATCAGTTACTAGAAAATTAACACTGTTAGTAACAGTATTATAGCAAAACACTAAGTGTAACAGCCAGGAAGTAGGCCTGGCTTGATCAACAGCCCAGACAACCAGTTCTGTGGAGGTTGAAAATAAAATATATGATCAAAACAAAACAAAATTATACTACAACTTATCAAAAAATATTTGTCCATTTATCACTACGCAACTTCAAGTGAAATATATAATCCGCCGTTTCAATTGCACAATGTCAACGTTTACGTGAAACAAAAACGAGGAAAACGCAAACTAATGAATACACTCACCCGAAAGATTTGATTTCTGCAATAATACCCCAGATGTCGCGTCCAATATTTTAAGGGATGGTTCACTCGTGGTTAAAATTATGGAATTTAATGACGAATGATAAGTTACGCTTGTAACATTTTCTCCAACGGATAAACAACCGTCTTCAGTTACGTACCACTGCCTGTCAGTGGCCGCCATGCTAATACCACAGATCTCGTTTGAGCATGACATCACGATTAATTGGAGATTTATATTCTTGAATGTAAAAATATAATTTCTTACTGAATATTTATTGGTTTACTTACATACTACTTATTTTCTCAACTTTTAGTTATAATTCTACAGCGCATTTATTCTTTTGTATTCATTAACAGATTCTGAAATAGCACAAATTTCCGTATACAATCGTATATTTCCGTAGGAATAATGTCGGCATTTAACGCTGTAAAGTGTAATACAGACAGGCCTACTTAAAAATTGCATTATAAATTCTTAATATTTAAAGCCATTCATTATTTATATATGATTTTATTTGTGAAAAGAATATATATATATAATTTTATTTGTGAAAAGAATATATATATATAATTTATATATGATTTTATTTGTGAAAAGAATATATATATAATTTATATATGATTTTATTTATATATGATATATATATATATATATATATATATATATATATATATATATATATATATATCAGTTTAAGAAGTAAATCAAATTTACAGTACTGAAAATAAAACATTTAAGCAGTACACAACAACAACAATATCAAGAGATTAATAATAAACTGTCATGGCTATATTTCATTATAAAATATTAAAAACAAGAGAAAATCACCATTTTTTTAAAATTAAATTTGATTATTATTTCCGGTGCTGAATTTTAATATTATTATAGAGAGTATCTATCTGTAGACTCATCTATAAGGGAGAGTTTTACAATACAGATTATAAGAATAGACGGACAGACCGACGATATTTGCTCTGTTGAAATTAGCGAAATTACATAAAAGAATTAGTCTACAACCGGTGCATTTCTAGTTGTTCATTAAACAGCAGTACCAGAAAATATTTTGAAGATTTAATTGAAAGACTTTTCTGTTAAAGAACAATAATGTCTGATGATTTTAAAGTTATAACGTCGAAATTTGTTAATGTCACTATTACCAGTGTGGCAAATTCGTTCGGCACGGATAAACGTTTCGAGAAAGATCTAACCATTGGGTTATTGAAGGTACTACTATTATTACTAAGCAACCAATTTGATTAAGCTATTCGACGTTACAAGGCCGTACATTGACATATATTAAAAACAAATCGCATATCTCTTTATTCATCTACTATCTAATATGCTTTCAGTAGTATTTATTTAATATACATTGCATTATTATGATAATTATCAGATCAGACTAAGTAGTTCGTGTTATAAAACATAATTATCATGTCCATCGTTAATTAATAATAATATAGAAGAAAAAAATGTTATCCATCAAAATCAAAATAAATTTTTAGTATTTATAATAATAATAATAATAATAATAAATTAGATATTAACTGTTTTTCTTTCTTTTTTTTCTTTTCTTTCTTTCTTTCTTTATATATTTATTTATTTATTAGTCTGGCATTAGGAAGCTATTTTCTTATCTCACAAACACATGCATACAGACACACATGACATATTAAATCTGCAGAAAAATCATATTTGATTATTCTGTAATAACAACAAAATGTATTAAAATGATTACAACAGTATCGAACATTCAAGGTATTTTTGAAAATAATTTTCGTCAGTTTTTCCTTGTCATGTTTTATTTATTAATTTTATTATTTTAAAAGTTTGTGTGTGTGTGTGTGTGTGTGTGTGTTATTTAAAAATGTATGTAAATAATAAATAAAATAAAATAATTCTTTGGAAAATATTAGCTATAAGAAGTTATTTCACATTATATGTATAGTTTTTAAATTGCATAAAAATTACAACCAATTAATTATTCCTTAAATAATAATAATAATACAAAAATAAATAAGTAAATAAGTAAATAAAATAATTATAGTAACAATGGCCACTTCTTTTAATGTAAGTTATAAAATAATTTCAGTAAATATTTTAATCACTGTTATAACAAATTTATAAGTTGCAGAGAAGCATGTAATATGTGTTCTGGTGTTACCTGACATTTTTTGATTAAATAAATAGTTACTGACTAATTATTTCAAAATGGATGGTAAAATGAGTTATTTCCCTTGTTATAATCAGTCCAGCTTTGATTCATTTTATTGTTTAGTAAAAATAAAAAAAATAAAAACCCAGAATATTATTTGAATAGCACCTTCTAATATTATTATATTATACAAAATATTTCCATTTCTCCATGATTCATTAGTTGTAGCTATGTCTTTAGGTTAATGATCAATGTCTTTTGTTCAGCTGTAGAAGCATACCTGTTCTGACTGTTATCCTAAGGAAGGTTTGTGGCTCTGGTGTGTATTCTCTGTAGGAAACTGCATTCAAAAAGTCCATGCTTCTATTGAATAAGAGTGGCTCTTGAAGAAGTGGCAGTAGTTATCATTTTAAATAAAACATATTTGATATCTTATAACCATTTCTATTAAAATCATTTAAGATATCATTACAGTTTTTTTTTTTTATTCAATAGCATTTAGGAACTTTTTCAACAATAAATAAGCAGTCTAATGATATTCTTTCTTTTTAATGTGTTTGTGTGCGTTGTGCTATTTCTATTTCATAGCTTTATTGCATTTTGATGGGGGGTTTTTTATTTATAAAAAATAACCAAAATGTTAAGTGTATATTTTCACATTTTCTGCAGGGTAAGCTTGAAATGATTTCTGGAGCACCAGCAAGCACAATGAAGTGTATTGTTTATGACAAGGATAATAAGAAGGTCTGTGTATTGGATAATGACAATGCACTTCTTGGATCATATCCTGTGGATGATGGCATGACCATTTTTGTAAGAACATTTTTTTTTTTTTTTTTTTTTTTCTTTTTTAAAAAATATTTTTAAGCAAAAGAAATTTTAAATATATATCTTTTTATCAGTAGTTTTTTTATTATTATTTTTTATTTTTTTATTTTTCTGGGTGGTTTTTTTTGTATGTTTGTTATTAATTTTTATACTGATGTTAATGATTAATTCATTTGTTCTGTTTGAGACCAATTAATATATTATTTATTTATTTATTTATTTCATCAATCATTCATTCATTCCATCAGCAAGTCATTCCAGAGTGAAACTGTTTTTCTAATAAAACAAAATTGTAATAACAAGACTATATATGTGTCATTTAAATACAAATTTCTTCCTTGTGGATAATTTAATCTCAGAAATAAAATAACTTTAAAAAAAAAAGGCTTAAGTATATTTATGTGTTGATGAGATATTACTTTTATTTTCAAGGGCTTAGAGTGAAAAAAAATAATTTTTTTTCTTTTATAGCAAGCAATTAGTTTTCTTTTATCACTTACATGTGAATATATATATTCAAAATGATACTGGCAGTTTTATAGATAATTATAGATATATGATTTTTTTTAATATAGTAAGGTACAAATAGTAAAACAACATTTGAAATAGCTAGAGAAAACCAGAAACACACACACACGCACACACACACATACCAACCACATAATATCATACATTCATGCACCCAACTAGGCACAAACACAAAGAAGAAAAAAGCCGAAAGCCCTGCTCCAAAAATACCATAACAGTTTGTTGCTTATATATGTATGTCATGAAATATGGAGTAGAATTAAACTTGGTTAATACATAACTTTATTTCATTTATAACATTAATTTAAAAAGAGAGAAGAATAAAAAATTATAGAAATCTTCAGAACTGAGAAAACATTTTTGTCATTTCATCAGATGTGTGTTATTGTTAAAATATTTTAGTGACATGTTTTCCTTCTGATGATTTTAGGTTGAAGACAGTAGTTTAAAAAAAGGTGAATTTGAAGATGTGTCAAATGTGGAAAAATTTGAACTCTCGAAAGAAGAATATGAAAAGAGGACAGGTATGCATAGCTTGACAAAGTTATTTTTTAGTTTGCTTTATTTATCTTAGAGTTATATATTAGACATGACCTCAAAACAAAATAAAGGTACATACATGTATATATATTGTTTCCATTACACAACTTGATTGAAGAAAAATCTTGATTTGTGAAGATGAAACAAATTTCTTGATGATGAAGGAAATTATAATTTCCAGTGCACTTTACACCATCTTAAAATTTATTTTATGTAATTGTTTTGTGAAATTTTTATTTATTTAATGTTTTTTAATTTATTTTATTTTTTATTATATATTATTTTTTTACCTGTAACGTCACATCAACTGTTACACAGCAGAATTAAAACATGACAAAGTATAATACAGATTTTTTGGATCAGATGCCAATAAGAATCACAAACAGATAAATATATACCCTTTATAGCATGCCATTTTATTATTATTATTGTTGTTGTTATTATTAATGCTATTATTACTATTATTATTACTATTACTATTATTATTATTATGATTACCATAGATTCTGTAAAAGCTTTTAAAGAAAGAAACAAACTGGGTAGATTTAATGAAGAACAAGCTGCCATCAGAGAAGAACAGAGAAAAAAAAGAGAAGAAGAAGAAAAATTAAAAGCAGAAAGTATCAAGGTTGGAGACAGGTATGTTTTATATATTTATTAACCTTATGAATAATGCATGTGAAAAATCTCTCCTAACATTCCTTTGGCTGAGAAACTTTACTCTAATAATTTATATATCTCACTGCTTTATATAATAACAATGAATGATAAAATAATTTAAAATAGTGTTGATTGAGATAGAATGGTTACTTTACTCTCTTTTTTTTTCTTTTGGGACTTTTTCATTCAAAAATATCTGGGAATTTTGCACTGAATTAGGTTTTTGTTTTTGTTTCAACGATACCTATTGTGTGAAAACTTTTGTGTGACACTGCAATGATTATGATAGGTAGTTTTTAATACAGTTCACCTTTTTGTTACCAGAACTGAAAATAATATTTAAATTTTTAAAAACAAATTATTTTATGGAATCAAAAATAAAATTGTGGCCAACAAAAGCATATCCATTTGAAACAATGAATGTGTTAAACTGACAGTAGCAATGTTTCTGTGTAGTAAACTATAGTAATTTTACACACAATTAGGTAAATAATTCATTTCATTATTGTTTTGTTTCTTCAGGTGTGAAGTGCGGGTTGCTGGACAGCCTACTAAGAGAGGAGTGGTAAAATATGTTGGTAAGATTAATTTTTATATATCCAAAAAAAAATAAGGCATCCTCAGCTTTAATTTTTGAATAAGACCCACTAGCTTATTTTATTTCTTGTGCTATGGTGTGATTAAATAAGCATAATTATGAAATAAAATAAAATAATTTTATAATGTGATAATTTGGATCAGAATAAAACAAAATACAGGGCCTTAATAGAGACATGATAAAAAAAAAAAAAAAAAAAAAATTAAATTCTGGAGAATAGGAGCCAATATATCCTCTAATTGTTATTTGTATTTGTTTTTGTAAATTATTTTTTAAAATGTCATTAGTACTGCAGATGAATTTTTTTTTTTTTTTTTTTTTTTTTTTTTTTTTTGCATAGATATAACTGTTTATAAATGTCACTTCTGGTTTCACTGAGTCACAAATTGATGTTATTACTTAACAGATAAATATTTGTAGGAATATAAACAGCCTGTAGAGAATTCCTCAGAATTTTCTATTTTTAATACTGGTTTTAATATCACAAATGGATTTAGTCAATTATATTCCACATATTCTAAAGAATAAATATAAATGTATTTCTTAAAGTTAATGATTACAATTTTTATTTAATTTTTTATAAAAATTTTTTATTTATTATTTATTTATTGTTTTTTTTTTTTTTTTTTAATATAATTTTATTTTATTTTTTATTTTTTTTTTATTTCTTTATAAACTTATGTGTTTTTTTTTTATTTTTATTTAATATACATTAAATGTTTTTATTTAATCAGTAAAACGCTATGTTTGATTTAAACCCAGGTCTGGCAGACTTCAAACCAGGATACTGGATAGGTGTACACTATGATGAACCACACGGAAAGCATGATGGCAGGTGTGTATAATTTAACATGTTAATATTTTACCTTCATATTCACAAACATATTCTCACATAAATTTGTAGTTATTTTCTCACAAGTTACAAAAAGGTTTTAAAGACTGAGTTCCCAATGCTTCTGCTAGTTGATTTTAACAGTACTAGGTCATCTTCCAGAAAACCGTAATTAATGGTATTACTTTGAATCTGTTAAATAGAGTTTTATGGTTTATTTCATATTTTAAGTGTATTTCATGTCTGGACAGATTAAAAGTTTGGTAGTGTGTAATTATTATATATTCTCTGGAATATATATTTTTTTTCCCTTAACAGTAACTAAAGGATAAATGATTTAGATGTTTAAAACAGTATTTCTATCCATAATTCACAGATTGATTTTTTTTTTTTTTTTTTTTTCAGTGTCAATGGAAAACGTTACTTTGAATGTCCAGACAAGTATGGTGCTTTTGTGAAACCAATGTCAGTCGAAGTCGGTGATTTTCCTGAGGAAGATTTCGACATTGATGAGATGTAGAAAAAACAAAACAAAAAATATATTGAAAAAAAAAAAAAAAAGTCAACAAAAGAAAAAACTACATAGTAACTTTTGCTGTAGATTAATGAAGAACAAAGAAAAGAAAAATTCATTTATACATGTAACGTTGTGCGATTTAAATGTGAAATTATTTTTTTATTTTTTTGTTTAAATATTCTGCTTCAAGTCCTGTTCAGCACTTTAAGCTTGTGAGGACATTATTTTCTATTTTTTATTTTTTATTTTTTTTTATTTTATGTAAGCATTAAAATGTAAGCTGCTGATCTCATGGATATAATCATCATGCATGTTGTGTTTATGTGTAAGTGCAGTTTACTGATTGATATGTGTATATATGATGAAAAAAAATCCAGAGATCTGTTTTTATTATCACCTGTGATAATTTGAATTTGTCCTCTTAAGACAGTTGGCTGCTTTATACAGTTGATTTTTTTGTCAACAACAGTCCTCTTTAAACTGTTGACTGCTATACACAGGTCACTCGGGGCCTATTTTCATACTTCTGGTATTATTTGCTAAACAACTATATGGAAATTTTGTTTTTATTTGGAAGAAGTATTTATTTTACAAATTTTACTTAGAATCATTTTCTTATCTTTGCAATCACTTTATGCCTACTGTATATTTGGATTAAAAGAAATAATTTAAACACAGTCTGCTTCTCAGTATTATTTCTGTGAAATAAATAAAATTTAAGATATAAAACAACATTAAGGAGTGTTTTAAAGTAGATGTTTCATTACATTTGCTCTGTATTATCAAATGTATTTACAGCATCTTTTGTAGGTTCTTTGTAATATCAGTTTGATAAATATTATTTATTTGTTTATTTATTTTATTTATTTGATATTTTGTATTTATTATTATTATTATTATTATTATTATTATTATTATTATTTTCATTACTATTATTTTATTTCCTTTTTTAAATTTAATATTTCATTTTTATTTTCTTTCATGGATTTTAACATTTTATTTCATTATTATTATTATTATTATTTTTTTTTTTTTTTTTTATTATATACAGTTTCGTCAGCTTTTGGATAAGAAATGAATTTTTTGGTTAATATCAGTCTTTGAGAAAAATAAGCTCTGTATTTGATCCTTATACTGAATGAAAAGAAAAGATTCAAAAAAGAAAATATTAATGAAATATTAGAAAAGCTTTCAGGGAAAATTAAATAAAAAAAAACATTTTGATTGAAGGCATAGAAATAATGTTCCTAAGAAAGCTTTAATAATAAAAATGCTGTTACAAATTAAAACTGGAAGAAAAAACAAGAAAATATTGAAAAAAAAAAAAGAAAGAAAAATGAAAAGCAAAAATGATAAGATCTAATTATTCAGAAATTAACAAATCCTTTACAAGAAATAAAATTATTAATGACCACAAAAACCCACAGAATTAAAAATTAAAATTGAAAAAAAAAAAAAAAAAAAAAAATTGAAACTTCAGAGGAAAAAATTAAAAACGAATGAAATACTAGTTAATGATAAATACGTGTTTCAAACTGGTTAGAATCTTTAAAGAAATTTTTAATGAGAAAAACATTACTGTGAAGCAATGAGAAAAAGGCCTAATCTGAAAAGAAATTTACAGGTTTTTATACAGATTACAAAAACAACAATTGAAAATAAATAGTAGAAAGGTTAAATATCTGATATATTAAATGATACTCAATTTAAAAAAAAAATGAAACTACAATAATAGAATAAATCAAGTTTAAATCATATTGAAAATTTGATTCCATTCCAATTTACAATTTCATTACAGGAGCATCATTCTTTCGACAAACAGTTTTATGCTTTGCAATACAAAGCTGTCATACCAATTCTGCAGTATTTCAGTCCTTGAATCGATAAAATTCCACATCAAAAGAAAATCTCTTCTCTGTTATTTTTTTTTTTTAAATTTGTTTATTATCTTGCTTGACCAGAATATCAGTATAGGTTATGAAGAACTGTGTCACCCTGTGAAGAATTTAGTTAAATTTAATATAGGAAAAATAAATTGGGGAAAAAAGAAAGATATCATATATTTAACAATGCACGCAAAACATATTTGATTATTATGGCATTGTACATGTGGTTAAGATACTTTATCCCAGCTAGCAACAAGGGAAGTTCTTTAGGCACAATAGCACAGACAGGGTAGTACATGTCATGGTTTTGTTACACCAGCTGCAGAGCAATAGCAGGAATGGGAAAAAACTTGAACAAAAAGATGCTCTACTATTGAGTTATTTCCCACTCTGTCAGTAAGAAATAACAACAACAACAACAACAATAATTCATTTGGTTTGTTGCACAACAACAACAACAACAACAACAATAATAATAATTAATAATAATTATTATAATAATTCATTTGGTTGGTTTGCCAGTTATCATGTAATTATACTTATAAAGCATTAACAGATTAGAAGGTTAAACATTAAAGACAAAAATATACAATACAGAGATGGTATCACAAAATAATGGCAGAACATTTTTGATAAAAATAGTAAATTAATTAATTAATAGATACAACAACAATGATAATAATAATAAGAATATAATAATAATTAACAGAGAAAGTAAGTTAAAGTACAAAAATTTAAAAAAAAAAAAAAAAAAAAAAAATGAACCACCTTAAAACCCCAATATTATCCACCTACAGCAAGGAATCTGTTTTTCATTAAGAAATCTTGAAATCTTAGGACTGCTTTTTACTGCATCCTGTGTTAATAATAGCTGTTTTAAAATAACCAGTGCACTGCTTCTATTTAAATGACTGATGATAGTGTGCGACATGTCATTAACTTTCTGTTAACAGAATATCAAATTGAAAAGGGCGATAGAATATGTGTAAGCTACAGCTAATGTGTTTTTTCTTCAACTTTTTACGCACGTTTTTACCTCTTATTTTTATTTTTATCTCTTATTTATTTATTTATTTATTTATTTTATTTTATTTTATTTTATTTTATTTTAAATTGTTTTTATTTAATTTATTCTTTGTTTAAACGACATAGTCACATACTATGCATAGGCCTTTCCCATTAAAGCCAGTTCACAACAAGCTGCTCATCCTGCATGACGCTGTTGCTGATGTTGTTGTTGTTGTCATTATGTATGTGAGAAGTGCACTTAAAATATTCTTTACTGCTAATAAAAAAAATAAATAAATAAAAAAAAATAGCCTTTCTGTCTCCTCACCTTTGTGATCAGTCGTAAATAATAAATTTACTGCATCATTAAATTAAAACCAGTTTCTTTCATTTCTTACGCTCTGCTCCACTCCACTACTGTGGCCCTAAGTGGAAGACTGTGGATCATGACTCTGGACCAACTCCTCGCCAGACCTGATTGGTCTACTCCTTAAATATGAACCAAACCAGAGAAGCTCCAAGGCTTTGTGTGTCCATTACAGACGTGTTTTAGAAAGAAAGAAAAAAAAAAAGTTAACTGGCTGAGTGATTTCTAAATGCACTGTGACATTATCAAATGGTTCTTTGGCTAGCATAGATGATCACTTCCATTTTCATTATTCTCTTTTCAACACCTTTTTTTTTAAAATTATTATTATTTATTATTATTATTATCCCCCCTTGTCTTCATTATTAACCAGAAAGTTAACTTTAAAATGCTAACGTTCAGACAAGGACAACGTGACCACGAGGCACGACGTCTGTGAATAACAATGTGTGTGAAGATGTGGAACTCGAGCATACGTAATCTAATAAGTTTTTCTCACTGGCAATGATTTTATTCTGGAATCTTTATTGAGAATCAATGTTTTGACTTTGCCGGTATCACTGGGTGCAGTCTTAGGGGGAAGAAAGAAAGAAGGAAGAAGAGGAGAGAGAGAGAGAGAGAGAGAGAGAGAGAGAGAGAGAGAGAGAGAGAGAGAGAGAGAGAGAGAGAATTAATTTGATGGTGTTGCGTGATAATTATGGCATGAACTGGCATTAACATTTATAATGATCGGATCATTTGAATGATAGGTTTATGATAATGATATGAACTGAAACCTAGATAGTGATTATATGTGTGACATTCGGATATTATTGATGTGTGGATAGTATGGCAATATGGTAATGAACAAATAAATATGAAATAGTTGCCAGATGATTGTGATTTTGATGAATATAGTGATGTATAGATGATAGCTTAATGACTGTTTTGCTGATACGAATGGACAATGGATGTAACGATCTAACGATAGCGGAATAAAAAAAACGAAACTTATTAATGAAATCTGATTCTGAACATGAAACTAAAGATATCACTAAAGTTCGAAGTTGCAGTGTAGACTGATGCAGTGTAAATATAAACGAAAACACCAGAATTTTACTGATCAGTTTTGAAAATTATATACATCTATGATAAGGAACTAATAAAGAAAAACAAACGAAAACCACATCACTGTGTGTGTGTGTGTGTGTGTACTTGTACACGCAAAAGAAGAAGAGAATTAATTAAACTAAAAATAAATAAATAAATAAATCCTTTAATTATACACTAAAAAGGGCTTGGTTTTTATAGAAATCGCGTTTAAAAAAATCTTCAACTTTTCTGAAAGAAGTTCACGATGCCGACGGAAATCAGTCAAAAGCCAAAAGCGTTTTTCATCTTGTTGTTTTGCCCTCTTAACATCCTTCAAAATCTGTGTCGTCGTCAGATCTAAAATAAACATTAATTTACCAAACAGTAAATACTTTTAAAATGATTTTCTTTCCCATATAAAAGATTTTCGAAGTTTTGCCGAAGAGCTTTGCTTTTTAATCTATTAGTATTTGTGTTTTGAAATAAGATTTTATTCAAAGATGATTATTATGTAAAGAGTGGTTTTGTTAAATCTCTCTCTCTCTCTCTCTCTCTCTCTCTCTCTCTCTCTCTCTCTCTCTCTCTCTCTCTCTCTCTCTCTCTCTCTCTCTCTCTCTCTCTCTCTCTCTCTCTCTCTCTCTCTCTCTCTCTCTCTCTCTCTCTCTCTGCTTATATTATGTACTGGAATAAGATGTTATTTACTGGAAAATTATTAAGTAATAAACCTATCATTCAAGTGATCCGATCATTATAAATCTTAATGCCAATTGATGCCATAATTATCACGCAACACCATCAAATGAATTCTCTCTCTCTCTCTCTCTCTCTCTCTCTCTCTCTCTCTCTCTCTCTCTCTCTCTCTCTCTCTCTCTCTCTCTCTCTCTCTCTCTCTCTCTCTCTCTTACTCTCACTCTCTCTTACTCTCACTCTCTCTCAATATAATGCCCCTAAATGACCCATGGACTGGCAAATATTTTCAGAAATCAATGTGGAACGTCTTGTGGATATTTGAATAACTGGATTATAACGGGGCACACGTGCAGTTCTGCAGTGCAAAGGAGATAATGATTACTAATCGGCTGCAGCGATACGTTTCAAATCTGTCTGGGTAATTCCATTATCATTCCGACGTGCAATCCATTAGTCGTATTACTAGCTGTAATATTGGTGTTCCAGATTTCACGGTTTGATGAGACCACCGAGACAACGTCATGTTGATTGTCCACGTGATGCTGATGGTTCACGGGACGTTGGTGATTTCCACTAGAGGGCGCAATTAAAGATTAACACAAGAGAACGTAATTATAACGATGATTATTTTCGTTCATTTAAATCTGACTGTAAGATTATTTATATTTATTGCTGTTGTTCTCCTGATGATGATGATGATGATGATGATGACGATGGTGATGGTAATTTTGTTGTTGATGATGATGATGATGATGATGTTGTTATTGTAAGAATATTTATTAGACTGCGATGAATTTTGAATTGTATTAATATTTGCTGTTCTCAATGATGACGATGATGATGGTGATGATGGTGGTAATGTTGTTATTATTGCTGCTGATGATGATGATGACGATGATGAGAAAGGAGACAATACAAAATTCGTTAAACGACGATCATTTCTAAAATAAATTCTGTCAAGTTTAAAAGACAAACTGTGTACGAAGTAATAATTTTAAAAACAAAATAAAAGAATATATTTAAAAGTTTCTTTAAGTACGCTCACGAAAATGTAGGTAAAAGCTAATGGCGATATTATGATGCGACTATGACGATAATAATAACGACGAGGACTTCGTGACATCCATTTTGTATAGTCACATGCACTTTTTGGACGAAACTAGAAATACTTTTCGAAACATTAGACCAAAAAATACAGAACAAATTTAAATTTATTTTAAGATAAAAGCCTTCATCATAATGGCAGTTAAACAGAACACATTTGACTTATTTTCTTCTTGTCAAATGTTTCCCTGTTTATTCTGACTCAGCTAATCTCACAGTGTCAGAGAAATCGTAAGACATTTCTGCAGACACGACCCTCCAGAGACCCGCTTCTTCAAAAAACTGCTTGCTTGATGTAACGTCTGTGCCATTAACCAGCTCCTTGCTATGATCTTAGGAAATAAAGCTTAAGCTAGGACTGTTCAAGATTCAATGGCAATAAAACACAGAGTGGTACAGCTGAATGTAAACTTGTAAATCATTTTCGCGACCTTGTCCTTGTCTACACAAGTGGACGGTCGTAAACTGTATGAAAATCTGTAATGGTACTCAAAAGATGACTATCCTGGGTTTCCTTATGGCAGCATTTGCACAATGGCCTATTATGCAAAATGAATTAGATGTTGGAATACGGATAAAGCAATGTATTGAATGACCCTGTTTAATTTGCTGATGGAACAAATCATAAATACGCAATGTTCTGCAATAGCGATTTTTTCTTTGCTTCAGTTTTCAAGTGCGATACGTACGAAGAAGATTCTTTGTTCAGTCAACTTTGGGTAGGACTCGATTCAAGAAACCTTCCAGAAATCAGATTACGTCCCAACCATAAAACCAGTGGATTAACCATTTTTCTCTTGAGACCCGCTTTTCATTTATTTATGACAGAATCCGATCTCTACTTGAACTTTTTTTGCATTGTAAATTAATAATGGCTAGGTTTGTATTTCAACCAGAACATTATCTACGTTATCTGGTGAATTATTGAATATGTAAAACATAATAGCCGTATAGGTTATTACAAATTGAACAGAACGTTTGATTTGAAAATGTGTTCTGTTTATCAGTAGATGATGCATGTATATCAATAACACTAACTTAATAATGGTAATTACAAGCTGTTGACATTTAGATCTGGTACTTTCTGAATTAGATTTGTCTTTGAGCGCAAACAACTCTCTTATCTCTGAGCAACATAAAGCTAAATCTACAAAAACTAGTTCTGATGTCTACCAGCCTCTTTCTGAATTAGATTTGTCTCTATAGCAAACAGCTCTGTTATCTCTGAGCAACATAAAGCTAAATCTACAAAAACTAGTTCTGAGGTCTACCAGCCTCTTTCTGGCATGAAGATTAATCCTTGGCCTTCATGATGTTACCTTGTATATGCCTATACAAAAAACTATGTGAGAGTTCAAATCTATTAGACTGGCCTATATGTCTCCAGTATATCTGGTTTGAGTGTGTGTGTGTGTGTGTGTGTGTGTGCGTGCGTGCGTGCGTGTGTGTCATGTCCAAGCCAGGTTACGGTTAAAAGATTAACAACAAAATACGATTTAAAAACAAATGAATTAACGGTGATTATTAACTTATAAGATTTAAGAGTTTTTCGTATCAGAAGTGAGCGGACCAGTGGCTAACTAATGCAAAAATGATTTAAAATTTTAATATTTAACGGCTTCTCCTCAGCGAACGGGAATAATGGATAACTGAGATTATAAAATGATTTATAAAGTGTAATATTTTTTTTTATAGAAGACGGACGTGAAACATGGGTTATGTGTTGACGTCCGGTGTTTTGGAAAAAATGAAAGCAAGTCAGCCATCTTGCGCGATTCCGCTGACTGCCGCTGGAACCAGACTGCAACATTAAAACTGACTGGAGCATGAATAAATCATCTACGTGACTGACAAATGTACGGCGTCATTGATTTACCGGGTTGGGAGGCGAGCGCGGTGCTGCTACTCTGACCTCCAAACTAATCCTAATACTTTCTTGTGTCAAAATATTTCACTTCAGATTAAATTCACTCGAAAATTGATTGCCATTCTAACGCAGACTGATTGCCGGCCGACAGGCTGATGCTAGGTACTCTGTTCATAGCAAATGCTTCGATGGGACGCCATTTTTCTTTGTTGATTTTCATTCCAACAATGGAGCAAATTGGAGACAAATGTCTTAACGTCCTTTGATATTTATTGTTGCACTTAGACCCTCGCTGAGGTCGTTAGTGATAGTGGAGGGATTAGGAGGAATTTAATTTAATCTTCTGACACTTGCTTACTTCTGTTCAGTGTTAAACTATGCTACACGTGGGATCTAATCGTATTCTCACGAGAAAAGCGTTTCTAGTTTTGAAAAAAATTTCGGCATGTTTGGTGTAGGTTAAGTTTCATATGGCATTAGAAGCAGGATTACATTCTTTAAGATACACTGCAGATGCTACTTTTCTTTTCCCTAACGTAGCATTTACACATGTGTGTGTGTATGTGTGGAGAGAGAGAGAGAGAGAGAGAGAGAGAGAGAGAGAGAGAGAGAGAGAGAGAGAGAGAGAGAGAGAGAGAGAGTTTTCTTTCCGTGACTGAAATCTTTTGCGATCGCTAAATCTGAGAAACAGAAGAAGAACATCAAAGTTGAGAAGTGATTAAATAAAGACTGTTGTCGATTCCATTAATTAAACATTTCCGTATTGTATCAAAACGAATTAAATTCTGAATTAGCATATTAATGGAATGGCTTGTTTTGGTCGTTTGTGTGGTTTTCATAATGATCAAATTTTGATGCTCTCTGTCTCTTTAGGTAGAAGCTTTCTGGTAGGAGTTTTAAAATAATAATAACAATAATATTAATAATAATAATAATAATAAAAATTATATAATTTCTAGGCTTACATCAACTAAAACAGGTACTTGTAGCATCTCAATTTAAAACATTTCAGTGAAGACATGAACAAATTAATATTCTAAATTAATTTTATATAATCATATTTTTTTATATTTTTCTATAGAATGGAGCTATCCTTTACTAACAATAAATATAATAAACCTGGAAGATTTACAGAAGCTGTTATGTTCCTATTATTTCATGATCTTTTTTTTTTCGTTCCGAGCAGATTCAGTAAATTAATGTAACATCGTCGTATTTCTTATTATTTTTTTTTTAATCTATATGAAACTTTTTTTTTTTTTTATTGTCATATCTGTATATAAAAAAGACATAAGTTTAATAAAAACAAAAGAAAAAAAGAGAGAGAGAGAGAGAGAGAGAGAGAGAGAGAGAGAGAGAGAGAGAGAGAGAGAGAGAGGTGTAATAACCTGCCTTCATGTGTCGTCACGTACTGTTTCAATGCTGTAAAAAAAAAAAAAAAAAAAAAAAGAAAAAAAAAAAGGGTTAGTATAGATCATCATGCATGTGCGTGTGTGTGTAATTTACAAGATTAAATAGTATATACCATGGATTTCTGATAAATGGAGAAACGTCTGCAACGGATCACACACAATTTCTGAATTCAGTCCAGGAAGATCACTTTCCTTTATTAAATTATTTCTAAGGATTTCAAAGGCTTCTTCAAGTCGAAGCAGCAGCGTAATCGAAAGTTTTCATTGATTTCTTTTTCTTTTTCATTGCTACAAAAAACATTTTGTAACCTTTCTGTTTTCAGTAAGTCAGTGTATATGAAATCTCCAGTTGATTAAAATGAAGATTATTCACAAAGAATATAAATGGCATTGTAATACAAATGGATATTAAATTTTCTATATCATTATATTGATCTCTCTCTCTCTCTCTCTCTCTCTCTCTCTCTCTCTCTCTCTCTCTCTCTCTCTCTCTCTCTCTCTCTCTCTCTCTCTCTGCGAATTTGCTGTTTACTTTTAATTCTTCTTCATCATCGTCATCATCTTCTTCTTCTTCTTCTTCTCCTTCTTCTTATTATTATTATTATTATTATTATTATTATTAGTTATTATTATTAGTTCTTAAAATATTATTAATGAAATGTTGTCTTCTCTTACTGAAGTTGGGGTGCATAACGTTAATAACAGAAAATGCAAGAACAAAAAATAAAAAAATAAAAAGAGGAAGATAATGAATGATTGATTTACTGGTTTTGTATATTTAACGCCGACTTTATTTACATGCGGTAAAAAAAAACCGGAACACCAGTCAAATGATGGCGGCAGCTATAAACCTTTCCCTAATCACCAAGCGCGTGATTTGCAAACTCGGCCCGGCAATAAAAAAGAATTGGTGTTATTATATCTGGTTCTAAATCTAGTGTAGATGAGAGGCGATGAAGGTAAAGCAATCTCGTATTGATTTGTGGTCAAGCAGCCGACACGATCACCTGGTGCGTTAGCCTTGGGGAGCTAAAGTATGATCGTCCACAAAAAAATGGCGACCTATACAACGTAGCCCGCCTCGATTTACGTCGGCTTGTGTGTGTAATATCTCAGGATATGGAAACGTTCTGTTATTTACGATCGTTAAACTTTATTTCCGTTTCCAATTCCAGTTAGCAGCCTACTTCTGTAATCCCATAAAAGCCGTTTTTGACGGTTTGCAATGAGAGTCGTTCGTTTTTGACGTTTCGCTGATAACGAGCGGAGGCAAATCAAATAGGAAATGTGTTCGTTACATTCAGACATGACGTGCTTAAGCCTCTGGACGATTATATCAGAAAATTAAGAGTTAAACAGCTGAAATAATGAACCACCATTTGATTAGCCAGTCGGAATATTAAATTGAAAATTTCCTTCGTCCGCCCCGCGGATATTACTTGATTAAATGCTTGGTTCTTTCAGTATGGGTTTTCTTTATCCTTTATTATACTGCCTGTCTTTGAAACAGACAAAGCGAAAATAAATAAATAAAAAAATAATAATAATAAAAAAAAAAAAAAAAGGAAGAAAGACTGCTGAAAACAAATAAAATACGTTTTGTTCCTTTTCTGCATCCACTTAAGAGATATGGGCTTAAACGAATATATTATGATTTTTAGTTTTAATTTTTAATATTTTAAAATTATTATTATTATTATTGTTGTTATTGTTGTTGTTGTTGTTGTTATTTTGTTTGCTTTACTTATATCGTTATGCCTTAATCCTCTCTCTCTCTCTCTCTCTCTCTCTCTCTCTCTCTCTCTCTCTCTCTCTCTCTCTCTCTCTCTCTCTCTCTCTCTCTCTCTCTCTCTCTTTCTTCATCCACCGCCCTCTAATGTTAGATTATAAATATTTATTCTGCATAAACGTAGACATTTCTTCTCTGTCTGTCCGCAGTTAATAAGCTTAACTCTATCTCAGCATCGCCCTCGTCAAATCAAACCGATAACAAGATTTTCTTTTATATCGGAGAATTTACATTTAAACCGATTGAAAGTTTCCACCGACGAATCAGCCTAACATTATTCACAAATTCAATAAGACCTCCAGACATGCCTGAAGCGCCTGCAATTTGAGCTCAATCAATGGTCAAAGAGTTTTCAGAATTATCTGCAGTATCTCTCGATTCTTTCAGCCTCGCAGAAGACCAAAAATTAAACATCTATAACACGAAGTCTGACAAGTAAATATATTTATTTCAAGAGATTATTTTATTTATTTATTTACTGTTAATGATAAAGTATGAAGTTCTTGACTATGTATGGATGCTGCTTTTATTCTTCTTTTTTAATGTGATATACATAGAAACACAAACAGATATGATAGACTGTAAACGTAATAATTTTGCAATGTTTTTTTTTTTTTTTTTTTTTTTTTTTTTTCCACAGGCAAAGTTTTCCGTATCTAAAGTTCAGACAGTGTCTGTGTAAGTATCTATGTATGTACGTACTCATGTAAGTGTGCATTTACGAATTAATATTCTGATTAGATTTTGTACATAAACAAAATTCCGGCACGCACAGGAGGACGTATTTAAATTCTCGACCTCATAACAGTCAGATGCCACTGACGAGATTCGAACGTATGTCATCCATTCGCCCGCTCGCATACCAAGACACACACACACACACACACACACACACACACTATATGTATGTATGTGTGTATGTGGTTAATATGGTTATTATATGTGTGCATCCATGTGTGTGTATATATATATATATATAGGTTGGTAGCTAGATAGGTATGTATATATTACGTATGCTTGTATATACGTGTTTATAATTACGAATTTATATATCAAGGTTCAGTTGTTAGTTTTTTTCTCTCTTCTCTCTCTCTCTCTCTCTCTCTCTCTCTCTCTCTCTCTCTCTCTCTCTCTCTTCACATATATATCTATATATGTGTGTGAGTATATATATACTCACACACGGTGTATGTACACGCATACATACATACAGACAAACACACACACACACACCTACATATCATTTTAAAAAGTAATAGACAGGCTGTGAGATTTGGCCTGGAACTGTTTTCACTGAACAGTCAGTTTCGAAACAGTTAATTTGCTGTGGTTAGCGGTATTTATTTTTGACGATATCCAATTTATGGTTTTCAAAAATGATTCACTAACGGCTGTACGCCAGAATTAGAATGATTGGTCTGCGATTTTATGTGTCTATAAGATATTATCGTTCCTTATAATTCATTTTCCACGCTCCAGTGCACAAATATTGGTTTTTAGGGATTGGCGACACAGTCTCATTTCTCCAAAGTGTTTTTAGCTGGTGCGAGGGTGCAGCTGTACGCAAAGAATACAACACCTTGACGGTGTAAGACACGTTTAATGACTGTGTTATTATATTCATATTATTTCTCGTTTCCTGTCAATAACAATATCGATTTATCCAGTAAAAACTTAATGATAAAATATACGAATAAAATTTACCTTCGGTTAGCCAAAGGTAGGAGAAGTGGGCTTTGTATCATCAATATTATACATCATTATTCATTTATATGTATATTAAGACAACACCTGACTAGTGCTGTTGCTATGGTGACGTAAACAAATATTTTCTTTGTTAAATATCTATAATATTTGTGAATCTGTTAATTGAAATTAATTATTTACTGACAGGAAAAGAGCATGTTATTGCTGGATTTGAAATTAAGAAGCAGTGTTTATCGATATTTTTTTTTTTATGGTCGTGGTATATTTTCCTTTTGTCTGTCGTTTTAGGAAATGTTAAGACACTGTTATTTGTTTATCTTTTCTTATATATACCAAATAGTTACTGTTTCTGAAAAAAAAAGCAAAAAAAAAAGAGATATAAGGCTTAAATTAGTAGTTGTCCAAGTCCTGAAATACATTTACGTATGTAACAGCAAATAGCTATAATATATTAATTAATTTTTAATGATACTCCCCAGTAAAAACGTGTTTAGTTAGAACAAACGTGTCTTAGTCAGTAACGAACAAACGTGTACATGTGTGTCTGTGTCTCAATATGTGTGTATCCCATTATTTGATACTGATTTGGTATCCACGAAAACTGTTATTATATTTTTATATTTGTAATTATACAAGAGTGTCCATAATTTGTTTGCAAGCTGCAAATGTTTTGAAATTAACTAAGCATTCGCCTTTGAACATTCTCTGTTTCAACCATTTTGATTAAGTTATATAAGGGAAATAAATGAACAAAGTTAATGTTATAAAACATTCTTACAGTGAAGCTCCTCTGCTTGCTAGTTTATTATTTTCATCATCATTATCATTATCATTATCATCATCGTCTACTTTTTCTTCATTACCGCCATCGTCATCAACATCATCACTGTTGTTGTTGTTGTGTTTTTTTTATCATCTCTCTCGGCCTCCGTCGTCGTTATTAGTATTACTAATGTTTTTATTTTATTTTATTATTTCTGTTTTAATTTCTGTTTACATTATCAAAAAAAGAGCTTGACTTAAAATACAGAACTAAAAAAAAAAAAAAAAAAAATTATTCACGTCACATCAGCACCGTATAAAATGTCAAACAGGTCCAAAACAGGAGTATCACCGTTTAATTTGGTCTTCGACAAGGATTCCACATCTACGCCATTATTTTCCGTCGTGAATGCAAACCGACATTTGGAGGGTTTCTCTCTAACGGATCTGATATCAATAACAGAAACCCGTCAGAGACGATTGTAACCAGAAAGCTCGTCCATGCTTCATGTTTTAAGCGTCTGTATGCTCGGAAATGAAGTCTGACGATGCCAGGTGCACAGTTTTAGCAATTCCAATAACGACTCCTTTCGATATGTCTGAAGCAGATACGGCACGAGTCAGTAGACTCGGTATATTGTTTCGATGAAGAACTTTCGCGACATAAATGTCTAATATTTCAGTCCCACGAGTCTAAATGTGGAACAAGCAACATTTGTGACGTCTTTTGTGATAAACGATACGATTTACAAAGAATAATTACGTTTGTCTCTCTCTCTCTCTCTGGCTCTAACTCTTTTCTCTCTTCTTTAGTTTAATAATAGATATGGATTACGTGTATATATATATTATATTATATATATATGTATGTGTGTATATATATATAGTGGTGGATCAAGCATAATTTAAGACTTCTTTTTGTGATGTACAAAACAGTTTACATAGAATAATTAGGTCTCTCTCTCTCTCTCTCTCTCTCTCTCTCTCTCTCTCTCTCTCTCTCTCTCTCTCTCTCTCTCTGTCTCATAACAGAACTAACTTACTGTTTATCTTTATTTTTATTTTTTTTTATACAAATGTTTTTTCTAAAAGTTTTTTTTTCTTGAAAAAAGTAAAAGACCGACACATTATATAAAATAGTTTTATTGTAAACAAAGTGCTTAAAATTTCAATGATAGTAAAGTGCACAATAATAGGATATTGTTTAAACTCAGTTTTGTTTTAAACATGTTATTTCAATGGCTGGGCACATTTCCCAGCAAAAATGATTACAACTGTAAAGGTTCCTGCTGTAGAACGTAAAATGTACGTATGTATGTGTGTGTAAATATATGTGTTTATATATCCATTGAAAAAACACAATGTCAAAATAACATAAAACAGTCGTTATTTCAGCGAATAATCATGCTAAAAGGATATATTAATTACAAGCTCATCCATTTAGAAATAACTATATTACAGTAAACAACTAACTAAATAAATAAATAAATAAATAAATAAATAAAATTAAAACAATAAATTTATTTTTTTTTAAAAATAACAATATTCTATAAACCTAAGCAGTAATTATCGAGCTCGTACTCGTGAAATTTCTGTGTGGACATATAATGTCTATTTAACCTTGACACGCTTTGAGTAATAGTTTCTAAACGACAACTTAGGGTTAACGTAAGTCGTGTCGTCTGCTGAAGTTAATTAATTTCTCAAGTTTTTTTCTTTCTTCTTTTTAAAATAATAATAATAATACTTTAAAAAGGTGAATCTTATCTTACATCTGTCAGCAAAAGAGATTAATGTAAATCAGGGTGTTTATTTAAACCTGTTCATGCTTTACTTTTATTAAGACATATAAGATTACGTGAGCTATATCTGAACTTTTCTCCATTTAACACAGCTAGAACATTCACCTACTTATAATAATTGTTGTTATTATAGATAATACATACATTGACGCGCACACACATACATACAGAGAAACATACATACGTACATATGCACACATATACATACATACACGTACACTCATACATACATACCTACATATATATGTACGTACGTACATACATACATACATACATACATACATACATACATACATACATACATACATACATACAAACGACCTTTGAATAATTATATATTATATGCTGAACAAATACATTCCCAAGATGTGTCTATAAACCCGATAAAAACTGATTAGAATAAATTAGGTAGTTTCATTTCTCGACTTGTTGAACAATATATATTTTGTTTTTATTATATTAAAGCGTATCATTAAAAAACGGTAGTCTCATTAAAACATCCAGTATTATTTTCAAATAAAACACTAAAAAGGATAATTTAACATAATTATAATTTCAAAAACATACATTGCAATCTGGTATCAAAACGATTAGAGCATATATTCAAATATATTACAGTATTTTTGAAGAAAAAAAGTAAAAAAGATATACTCGTAAGAAATACTTTTAAAAAAAAGAAGAAAACAACAATAAAATTTGAATTATAACTGGTATAACAAAATATAAATGAAATATTTAAAAAAAAATTAACTAGAAAATGTGAACAATGAACCAAATACATTCTACTAAATTCCGGAATTAAACACATGCTTCAAGAATGAGTTCTATTGATATTTCTATGTACGTAGTGACGTCACTAGTATAGCAACAAGAAAAGAAAATGGCGATCAATCAAAATGCAGTTTTACTTGTTATATTTTCTTATTTATAAAGGTTGGCTAAAAGAAAAAAAAACGACTATAGAAATATACAAAATGTATTTAGGATGTACGTTCGCACAATCACATATACATTTAAAAAAACAAAAACAAAAACAAATCAAGTATTAATAATGGCATACTGAAACAATCCATACTGGTTATACGAAGATAAAACTGATCGTTATCAACAGTGAATAAATTATGATAATTTGGTACTAATATGTTGCGATATTTAACATTGCAACAAATCTGTAATAAGCATTTGAGAAATGAATTATAACAATATCGCAAATTATATACAGAATATATAATCATTTGTCCAACAAAATATATCTATTTTGGTGACAACTTAATTTTTTTTTTAATTTTAAAAAAGAAAATAAACGAGATTTAGAAACAAAAACAAAACAAAACAAACAAAAACCAATATTAATTTTAAAAACACACAAACACACACACACAAAAAAAAAAAAAAAAAAAGAAGAAGAAAAAAGGAAAGAAATCTTGCATAATTAATAATTGCATGTTTTAATTTCGTCTACAATACAAAATAAATTTAAAAAGAGGGGAAAAAGCAAACAAACACCTAACCCTACCCTCCCAACCAACCGTCCCTGTCCACACACCCACGAATAAAGACGGACGGACACACACACACACACACACGCGCCGACCGTGTATCGCACCACTGGTTCTTAAAACAAAGTTCCGCGTAAGGTTTGATCGTCTGCTTTTCTGCAAGGGAGTCTGAAATTGACAGAGGTTTGAAATAACTACCATCGTTATAGCAGACGTCAGCGCAGGCGGAGAAAATTGTATCAAGTGGTCATTTGCCGGCAAGATCTGTAGGAATCATTGCTCAGAGAGACGAGCAAACTAGCATTTGTTGACTTAACAGTCAGACGGGTTGATCTGAAGATTGCCCTGAACAACAGGGCAGACTGATTAAACGTACAGTAATTATTACTGTAATTTCAAGTAGTAAATTAAACAAACACGGTCTAGTTCTAGGTGTTTCGATTTTGTCAACTACTTTGCATTTCTCAGACATTGTTGTTGTTTTTACCAAACACATATTTATTCGTTTGTTTCTTTAATTATATTTATTATTATATTATGTGGTCATTTTCTGTTTCTTCATTCTCCTCTCCACATTTAATTAGTTATGAATAAGAATGTTTCAAATTATTCTGACTAAAATTCGTCTGAGATCAAGTTAATATATTATTGTTGTTGTTGTTGTTGAAGTCGTTATTGTAATTGTTATTACTGTTAGTTTTTCTGTTTATTTTATTGTTGTTGTTGTTGTTGTTGTTGTTGTTATTATTATTATTATTATTATTATTATTATTATTATTATTATTATTATTATTATTATTATTACTACTACTACTACTACTACTGCTGCTACCATTACTAAAATAAACTTTTAATCAAATATAAAGAAAAAATAAAACCTATTTGTCATTAAAGAATGCAATTATCTATCAAAGAACAACCAAAACTTAGGCAGGTAATCCTGGCCAAGACAGGCGTGCATAGTAGGTTATACATCCACAATTACGTGCCAGTACCGTGTTCCTATAACAGATGTCTCGGAACTGATTATTGGTTGTTTGTCTGACAGGCTGGGATTGGTCGAGATAACTTTGATATGTTGAACAGAGTAAATTTGGTGTATGTCATCTTGAACGCGTACTCTACGATTCTAAACTAACTGCTGAAGATAATATTTGTGTAGGTGTCCTGATGTTTCAACTCGTAAATTAAATCTGGTTAGAAGCCATTAGAGAGTTATGTTGTCAGCTGTAATCGGTTGAGTCGCGTTTTGAGTTGCGTGCCATGACGTACAATTAATGTTTAGTAAAGTTTAATGTAACTTCCATAGGAACTTTCTGCGTAAAATAAAAATGAGAAAACTGGAAAGAAAAACAAAAGAGAAATCAAACAATACATTCTTAAATCTAAGACCGAAAAAAAAAAAAACTACTTTACTGAGAAACAGTTCTTAGTGTCTTAAGCTTAGCTAGTCATTTTGAATTATGTATTTAAAATGAAGGTTTCTTCGAGCAGTTAAATGCATTACATTTAGTTGGACGTCATGCACACTAAAGACTGAATTTAGCCATGACGAACCACTAAGCTACAGAAACCCTATTTGACAGGCGCTAATTGAGAATAAAACTTTTTGACAACAGAAATACAATTCCGAGAGATCGCTTCTGATTAGGAGGAGGCTGCAAGTTGTAAGATTTTAACTTATTTATAGGTCTGACTTTGGATATATTACTGAGGAAACACTATGTACATTTACATTTCAGTAACCATACTGAGCGTGTAAACTGATAATAATAATAATAATAATAACAAAAACAACAACAACAGTATAAGTATGAATGATAGCGATAACTGTGCTAATGAAAACATTAAAGGCGGGCAATGAATAATCAACGACAACGGTAATGAAGGAAAGAAACATTGGCATTAATATTCTTCATATTTCTATTTAATTTTTTTTTTTTTTTTTTTACTGTAGCAGATATACAAAAGTATTATAAGAATATATTACATTTTCACACTTCAAAGAATTATTTATATACACCTATCAATATGACCGGCTTCCAAGACACTTAAAAATAATTCAGTGTTTTATATGTATATATACATATATATATACAAAATAGCAGACGGTTTTTTTTTTCTTTTAGCAAATACGCTAACTTAAAAACAACGTCACTCTCGTTACATCATCCACCTGGGTCGTACTCATCTTGACCTAGTTTTTTGTTCAGTATTGCAAGAGGACCGACGCCATCTTGAAAACCTCCAGCATTGTGAGAATTGCCTCTCTGAGAGGTTTCCCACAGCTGTTTTTGCATCATGGCTAATGAAATCTTGTTAGCTTGCAGAAAGTCTTTCATGGAAATCATTTCTCCAGAGTTCCTCCTGTACTCCGAGTCACTGTCAAAATCGTTGTCCATCACAGTGACCGTGGGAGTTTTCGCACCCCTGTGTAAATGTCCGGGCGTGATCGCGTTTCTCCGCGTTCTCGGAGGCCTTTTCACGCGACACTGGCAGTTCAGTCTGCGCAGAAGCCAGTTCAAAAACTGTTTTATCACAATAGAAGTAACGTTGAATAAACTATATATAAAACAACAACCCACCATTATAAAGAAAAAATTACCCAGCCTGTAAAAAGTCTCGTTATCGTATTTCGATTTCTGACTGACGACGTAGTCCCCGAACCCTATCGTGGCGAAGGTGACGAAACAGAAGTAGATGGCTTCGAAGTAGGTCCAGTTCTCCACGGGATAATACATGGCCGAAGCACAGCAGGCTATCACCGAAGCACCAAGAAGCAGGATCAGCATCACCCAGTACACCGAGGGTTTCCAAGAGTCTAGACTCTCGTCATCGTCAGACGTCTGAGAATCTCGTCTGACCTTGTCGTGACCCGCGCCTTTGCGTCTAAGGTCACGCTCGTGAACGGCGCGCAGAATGTACGCCAGGAACGTTATAATCCTCTCCAGGAACAGGTTAAAGAACAAAAAGGCGCCGGCACATCCAAAGAAGCCGTAGAATATCAAAACTATCTGTCCTCCTGTCGTCTGGGGAGTGGTCATTCCGAAACCTGAAAAAATATAAAAAAACGAAACGTAAAATAAACGTCTATGAATAATAATTTAACTGAACTTTTTTATAAGATTATAAGATTTAAAAGTTGAAATGTATTCTGTTCAGAAAAACAAGAGTTGTATTTTATTTTGATGGTTAACTATAAGATTAGACGTTACATAAACAACAGAATAATTTAAATGATGGTGACGATATCTATATTGAATAGAAACTAGTGTTTACATAAATGGCAAAAGATTATGACATTTATTTTAAAGTATAAATCAAGTAACAGAATTTATAGTGTGAGTAAGTGAAATGATTAAGATTCAGACAATCTACATTTCTGTTTATGTAAACAGTTTATTGCAAAGTTGAGAAAACTGTAACAAAATTAACTAAACATTCAGTATATACATATATATATAAATATCAGTCAGTCATGTATATTATACGAATAAGGGAGATGATAGTCAATACTACTGTTATTATAAAACATCATTAAGAAAATTCATTATAATAAAATTTTAAATTTTCATGCCAAATAGAATTTTTTATTTTATTTTATTTATTATTTTTTTTTTTGATCGTACGAAACAAATCCATTAAGTGATATTTACTTATTTATTCAATACAAATAAACTAATGGTAACTTGAGACATGAAATGTATGTGCTTTTACACTTGTTAAATATTTAATACAGAGTCAACAAAGGACACTCGTAGATCAGCAACAGAAACGATCGAAATCTGAAGAGAGCAGGATCAGAGAACATGCAAAGAGGCTGATGTTTATCAGTGGATCTTAAAGGAAGCATGTTCACGAGGAATACAAAACAGAGACTGTGATGTTTATCAAGAAGATTTTTCATCGCTGTTTCTTATCCATTTCAGTTATATTCGCGTTCCATTTTATCATATCCTTCACTAAGTCCCATATCTCAGTTTGTTTTTATTCCTCATGTTTAAACAGTCCATAATTATATAAAATATATATGTATGGAAATATGTACGCATATATGTATGTATGTATGTCCTACGTATTTATGTATATATGTGAATGTTTAGGAATGCGTGTGTGTGTTTGTAATACTTTCACCTTAGTATATACCATATATCCGTAAATAACGGGAAAGTTATTTGAGGAATACAATCTGAATAATAATGATAATAAATGTGAGGCATAGGTAAACATGAAGTAGTTGATGGACCGTCTTGCACATCCACAGTAACTGAATTTAATGAACATTCCACAAAAAAAAAACATCGCTACACCAAGCTAAACATCAAACATATCTTTGACACGAAAACCTAAAATTGCAAACTGAACACATACATACATATATTTTATTCTTAAACTCAGACGTTTAAAAAAACACAACAAAAAAATAAAAAACCAACCAAACTGTTGACTGATTTCAAAGAAACTGAAACACCTTTAACACGATAAATTGAACTTTCAAACGCAGACATGTCGAAACCAAATGGAATTGATTGATTATTTTAGAAGATTATATTCTTTAGAACTCGCTTGGAGTATTTGCAAAAAAAAAAAAAAAAAAACCCGGCGCGTGGGGTGCGTACTGTTAGACATCTATCGTATTAAAGTGTTTGCTGAATTTATTACATCGACTCAGCGTCGATGCTAAGTCAGTTTGTATCGACAGACCCCAGGAAAGCGGAATAAACAGAGATATAAATGGTTATTGCTTTCAGATATCGGTTATTGTCATGCAAAGGTTAGAAACTCTGGGTGCCTCTAGCCATTGTGGCTCTCGGTACTTGAAGAAAAATGTAGGAATAGAAATGTAATAAATTTCACAGGCTAGAAAATAGGCCGCGTCGCAGGGCAGAATTAAGATGGATGACTGGTAGTTTTGCATGATGCGCGAAGACACTGAACCAAACGATAAAGGTTGTATGCACTCTGTTAATGTTGCTGTTGCCGCTGTTGTTGTTTTGCTGCTGTTTTTTTTTTGTTGTGTTATTAACGTTACTGCTATTGGTATTGCTATTATTATTGTTATTATTATTATTATTATTATTATTATTATTATTATGATTATTATTATTATTATTATTATTATTATTATTATTGTTTGTTTTGTTGTTGGCTTTGTTGATGTTGTTGCCAGTATAGTCGTCAATCCATCAATTCATCGCACATTTTGAATTACCCATCCACTTCAATATTTTTCTCCACTGTACGTATTCATTCAACATCCATCATCCAACATTCAGCATCTATCATTCAGTCTATACCACCTCTCATCAGTCTAACCACAAACCTATCCATCTTTTCATATACACTTTCCAATCCTTTTATTCTTATTCATGTCCCTGACAATCTGTTTATTTATTTATTTTCTTCTTCCGTTTTTCTTCAGATTTTACTTCACATCATCCATTCCCCCCATATAAACACACTCACGCTTTCATTAATCCTTCAATCTGTTTCTCTTTAAGTCCATCCTTAATTGGCCATCAGCAAACGCCAGTCATCCATCTATGTATCATTCACCGAAGAAGAGTTATTTTAACATTAAAGTTTCACGTTCGGTCATATTTTGACATTCAATTAGCGCGAATGACGACAGCGCATTTCTTATCGGCCTGAAACACTGACAGAAAGAGACCTACTCTGTGATTAGATCTCAATTTCCTACACCGAAACTGTTTACCACACATCAGTACCCCAGTTTTGTCTCACTGTGTCAGTGATCAATGTGCGGTCGTGTTATTATTTTGGGACTGAAAAGGACGCTCGATGAATCAAAACGCAGACGACAGAAAATTGGGACAAGGAAGCCGGTGCGCATCGCACGAACTACTGTGGCTGGAAGCAGACGTCAAAACAAGTACTCGACAGAATCCTGAGTGATCTCCAGGAAAATGGCCGCTGTTCACTGTTAGAGCGAAAAGCTTATGCATAATGGATCGTAGAATTCATTTTCCTTATTGAGCACCTACGCAGACGATTCGTTTGTGTTTTCCCGTTTATGGGAATGTACACCTATAAGTTATCTTGCTGCTAAAAGACATCATCTGGACTCCAACGCTCGCGATTCGTTTTAGGTTTCCCCGTATATGAGGAGGTGAACCAGGAAAATATTTTGCTGCTAGCAAATAAGAAAAGGCATGAAGTAACTGCAATGGGTTTCCTATCCTACCGCAAGAAACGTATGATTGACATGTAATAACTATTACTATTAAAATGTCGTTAAATGTTTATGCGTTGCATCATTTAAGAAAAGAAAAAAAAAAAACGACACGAGACTGATAGATACGCCAACTCAGTCTATGAACTATTGACTAATATAACGAGCTGATAACACAGTACTAATATGCAAGAGACTATCGGCTGTTAAAATGATTTCGTCAAACTCTACAGACAGCATCGATTTGTTCTGAAACAAAACGAACAAGGGGAAGAATAAAAATACATTTAAATAATAAAATAAAAGGTTCTTCATTTGTTAAGACTCGTTTATTGTTATACCGGGAATCGCCAGTTCAGATTTCTGTTAAAAGCAACAACAATAAACCATTTCACTGAATAATGTGTACATTTGTTTTAATGTTTTACGGAAATGAAAAAAAATAAAATAAATAAATAAATAAAAATAAAAATAAAAATATATAAATAAATAAATAAAATGTAAAAAAAATGAAATAAAAATAGAAGAGAAAATAATATTTAAAAAAAACAACAGGAGAAATAATATGATTTGTTTCAAAACGTTATTTTTATCTTGCTGCAGTTTATAAAGATGAAATGGCAATTCTCCAGTTAACGATTTTTCTTTGACTTCTAGTTACATTTGAACACATTTATATTATCCTGACATACTCTAGCGTCTTGTAAAGTCAATATATTATTTGGGAACCTCTCACTCTAGTTGTACCAGGATCTGTGTATGTATGTAGATATATGTGCATGTAAGCACTCGAGTACATATGCATGTGTGTGTTTGTGTGCACGTGCATGCATATATGTGAACAAACACAAATGTTTCTTTGAGCATAAGACTGTGAGCTTTAAAATGATCATCATTGTAATCTTACTGCGTTGTGCAAAGAACCATACCTGACCGCACTGATTCACGGTAACAAAACTGACTAGACAAAAGAGCATAAATACATTTATATTAAGCTTTTTATTTGCTGATGTCACTCGTACACATTACTTCACTGAGAACCGTATTCAGTGTCATGCTTATTTGATAATGTAACGAAACGAGACAAACAGCGAACTTTGACCAAGCGTGAAACATTTTCAGAGACAGATATTCTTTCTTCCGTGAGCTTAATTCCTTCCTTTTTTTTTTTTTTTTTTTTTTTTTATCGGAGCACCAATAATTATGCACGTTTCCGCCATGTGCCTGGCTTTGCTGATTTACTAACTTAGAAGCCTTTAACATTTGAACACCGAAACGTTCCTTTGTCATTTAAATGATGCTGCCGAGATATTTATTTTGTTCTGAGTTGACTTAGCGCTAACGGATCTGTTTAAGTATTCTGAGAATGAAATGCAACAATATAAAAAAAAGAAAATAGGCGTAGAAAAAGCAGCTTGTTTACAGACTTGATGCACTTTCGATCTTGAAGGAAATGGAGAGCAGACACGGTATAAACTGATATTATAACACGAGTTAATGAAGCAGGGAATTAAGTTGTTTCTGCTGTAGGATTGTAACTCGATGTCTGAATGGGCGTTTGAGTCTAAATGTCACAGCTACGAGTTAAGTGAAAACACGCAAATAAAAACTTGTCAGATGGAAGAATCTAGTTTCTACACATTAGTGCAAACCCTAAAATGACGTATGTATGCTGTTTGCCTCTCTATATTTCATTCTTGCATGATATCTATATTTCTCTTTCTCTCTTTCTCGATCAATATTCTCTCTCTCTCATCCCTCTCTCTCTCTCTCTCTCTCTCTCTCTCTCTCTCTCTCTCTCTCTCTCTCTCTCTCTCTCTCTCTCTCTCTCTCTCTCTCTCTCTCTCTCTCTCTCTCTCTGTTTATGAAAACTTCTTGGACTACATACAATTTGGACCCCTCTTATCAGAAGCGGATCGGTAATCAGATTTATGGATCGATATTCTATCATCGATGTCATGAAATATAATAATAGTATAAAGAGGGGTAAAAAAAAATCAGCTCTTCCCGAACAATAATTATACTACTTGTCCATTAACAGTAAGAATTTTTTATTTATTTGTTTTTATTTTCGGATTTCCTACCACACATTACATACCACGGAACTTTGTAGCACTTGCAGTATGGGACAGTTATCTCTGTGCGGAGAATGGATCCTTGAACCTGTCACTCCTTGTGCAATCGTTTAGCGAGACTGAAACGCAAGTCCACTTCCAAACAAATAACGAGAACTGTTTCTTCCGATGTATTCAGCTCATAAATAGATCGATATTTGTAATTAACATTTCGACTCGTGTACTTAGTAAATTAATTTAAAGCCAGAGCTACGAAATACAATACTCGGCGTCTGTCGGGCCACCGAGGACAGAAACGAGTAAAATAGTTTGTCTCCATCATAACCAATTTCCTAAATGTATTAGTTCGTACACGGAATCAAAACTCTGGGCTTTTGTCTGTATCAGGTCACGTGACACGATAACACGATAAAAGCATTTAGTAAATAAATTTTCGCCGGCGTCAAAACAGCAGATACAGCATCGTTTTTGGACTCTGGTGGAGGAGGCACTGAGTAAACGTCAAACCAGTGTTTGGTTGGACTGAAGACACCATATCGCCTTTTGAAGAATGTAATATTTTCGTAATGATTCTGGATGCAAAACGTAATGGCTTATATAAAGACAGCGACAGTGATTCAAAACTAAAAAAAAAATATCGTTGTGTCTGTGTCTATAAATAATGTAATTATTTTATTCTTGAATTGTTTTGTGTGTGTGTTATTTTTTTTGCCTTATTTTATTTTATTTTATTTTATTTTATTTTAATTTTATTTTATTTTAATTTAATTTAATTTAATTTAATTTAATTTAATTTAATTTAATTTAATTTTATTTTATTTTATTTCATTTCATTTTATTATTCATTTATTATTTATTTTTTAAATAAAATTTATATGTTGGTTTTGTTTTAGATTACAGAATAACACGCTCCCCTAGAGACTTTGAATATTTTCCCATCAGTACTGAAAAAACTCATAGAAACAGCAACAGTAACTGCAGTAACAGTAGCAGTAGTAGTCGTAGTAGCAGGAGCAGTAGTAAACGCGCAGCAGAAACATCTGCAGTAGCAGTAATAGTAGTAGTAGTAGTAGTTGTAGTAGTAGAAGTATTAGTAGTAGTATTAGAAGTAGAAGTAGAAGTTGTAGCAGAAGCTGTAGTAGTAGAAGAAGTAATGCTAGCAATAGTGGTAGTTGTATTAACATTACTAGAAGCAGTGATAGTAGTAGTAGTAGTAGTATAGTAGTAGTAGTAGCAGCAGCAACAGTCTCTCTCTCTCTCTCTCTCTCTCTCTCTCTCTCTCTCTCTCTCTCTCTCTCTCTCTCTCTCTCTATTAATCCATCTGTCTCTTTTGTCTGTTGTTGTTGCCTTCAAAGACTCGTGTACGCACGCAGGATAGAAAAGTCACTAACCAGTCTTCTACGTTCTGTTTCAGTGTCATTAGAAGTCAGCGCATAGCTTAACACAGATTTCGAGGCTTCAGCTTATTTTGGCGAACAACACGCAAGCTTATCACAGTCTAACCAGGTCCTCCATTGTCCACAGTTTAGCGTTAGCCACAAAGCCTTATATAGAAACCATTTTCCATTATATATGCTGCGTTATGCTTAAGCCTCTTACGATTATAATACGTTATGATTTTTAAAAATACTAAACAAAACAAGCTTTAAGCTCGTGATGAAAAGGATTTTAGTTTAAACTGTGAAAACAAAATATATAAATAAATAAATAAGTAATAATTCGTATTTTCAAGGTGAGTTCTTTCTTTGTTACTACAGATATTACTATTATTATTATTATTATTATTATTATTATTATTATTATTTTCAAATGACATCTCAAAAGTAAAAAAATATGATTACGAAAAAGGACATAACTGACTACAACAGAAAGTAAAACCTTCATCACCAACGAGCACGACCTCAATAACACAACAACAACAACAACAACAACAACAACAACAACAATAATAATAATAATAATAATAACAATAATAATAACAATGAGAATAACAGTAACAAAAATTTAAACTATTTCGGGGCAGTCTGGTGGGTTCCAATTTAGCTAAAGTCATTCGTGACCTGTCATCTGAACTGACCAGGGAGAATAACTGATACTTTGCTGTATTTCAGTATTACTCTGTACTCAAACCAGACAGTATTCTACAAACAGATACAGCGCTTGTCAAAACCCTTTGTAAGTTATCCTTATACTGTAAAACTCTTCATCTGTGTAAACATTAGACAAACAGGGTTCTACTACAGAGCATCAGAGATCAGCTATCATGTCTATGAAAAGGTTGTTATAATCGATTCCGTGCAGAGAAAAAAAAAAAAAAAAAACCATAAAAAAAATACAGTTGTTATTTTCTTTAAAGACTGTTATAAAAGCGTTGTTAACACGAAATGTTCGATTCCCAGTATGCGATCATAAAACGAGCATTGTTTTTATTTTTTATTTTCTGTATTTCGTTTGGTTAAACAAACCAAATAAATAGTTCAAATATACTTTGTTTTAGCACTGAAAAGAAGAATCAATTCAGTAACGTGAAAAAATGTTCAAACCAAAAACACACCTTTTCTCCACACACAATTAGAGTTAAACAGAAAAACGCTTTTATCACAGTGCTGTTAATTTCGAAGTAATGACGTTAAAAAACAAACACAGTAGATAAGATCGGACTGAAATGATTGATAATGAAACAAACAACAACAAAAACAAACGTGTACGTATGAAGGGTGGTGGTTTATCGGACTAGTTACGTAGGGGTTAGGGTAATGGTTAAACCTTCGTGGTGATGGTTATATTATTGGCTGCGAGTTAATGGGCACGAATTTGATAACATGCTTCCATCTCGAGCTACATGGAGACATACAAGATCACTAAAACCTTTTTTATAACAGTTCATCACGGAATGCTGGTCCGAGATTGATATACTCAAACAACCAAAGCATATTACAAGCATGTTTCAAACTGTGAACTAACAGAACGGTAATAGAAATTCTGAATGCTAAAGTAAGACATATAAGCAGACCAAAGTATTAAGCATGAACAAGAATTCAGCAGTATGAATTACACAGAATGAGACAGACAGAAACACAGATTACAGATATACACTCAGAGAGAGATAAAGGGAGAGAGACTCATAAAAGGCAATGCATTCAGAGGTAGCAAAACACACTTCGTTAGCTTTAATGTCTGAACTGTTAGCAGTTTTGCGTATTTTAATAGACCACGATGCCATGCATCGACTGATGTTATAACTACAGAAGAAGGAATAAAAATCAAACAGCACTAAAATGTAAACAAAATTATACAACTCTGTTAGCCATTAACCTCTGCATCCTATCGCTAGGCATTATTCTTGAAATGGGAAATCAATTTGTAACGCCCAGAGCCAGGCGAATGTAAGATTGTACTAAATGTTTGTAACGTCTTCAGTTAAATTACGCATTATTATTTTTGTTTGTTGTTTTGTAAACGAAATTCTTAACTCTCTCTCTCTCTCTCTCTCTCTCTCTCTCTCTCTCTCTCTCTCTCTCTCTCTCTCTCTCTCTCTCTCTCTCTCTCTCTCTCTCTCTCTCTCTCTCTCTGTATGTTTGATACGAACAGTCTATTTTCTGCTTTGTATAAGTGATCGATATTTCTACCACAGCAAAATCAGCAGGGAAGAACAAATATTTTTGTTTCGCATATTCGCAATCGTAATCGCCAAAAAAAAATAAAATCTCCACAGAAACACAACAAAATACACTGAAAAAACATTATTATTATTATTATTATTATTATTATTATTATTATTATTATTTATTTATTTATTTATTTATTTTATTTTTTTTTTTTTTTTTTTTTTTTTTTTCCATAGTAATAAAAATATTTTTAATTATATAATTAACTGACGTTTTGTCCGGGAGCGGTCAAGATTATTCGGAAACCAACTTCGCATTCATGTGTAAAAAAAATAAACTTCGGCTTTGTCGAATTGGAAGATTTCTATTATAACAAGTTTAACCGCATGAAACGTTTCCTTTAGGTTACCGCATGGTTCTTTGTTATTCTTCGTAAAAATGCACCCTAAAGGCGAACACTCATCTCTTAAATGTTAAATTATTCTAAAAATTTTTACAGTGTATTTAAATTCAGGCTCAATTTGCATTTTCCCTTAAGAAAAATCTGTTTGTATGTTTCATATTAGTACTGGTGGAATCAGATCTACTGAGACTGCAGTTCCAAACGACTTCATCATATGATTTTCCTTCAAGTCATATTCCGTCTTTGTTGTTGTTTTTCTTCTTCTTATTATTATTATTATTTTTCTTCTTCTTCTTCTTCTTTTTCTTCTTGTTCTTCTTATTATTATTATCATCATATCATTATTATTATTATTATTATTATTATTTTATCTCTTTTTTTTTATACGGAAATATCCGAAATGATACGATCGATTTACGTTACTTATAGATCAGACGTCTTTATTGCAGAGTCAGAACGACATACGCACAAATCATGTCCAAAATAACGACGGTCTCTTTTACGAGTAGGCTAACGTAAATCAATCGTAACCTTTCGGTTATTTTCGTCAAACCCCCCACCACCACCACCACCACCAAGAATCAACAATCCGGTACGACGACTTGAAGCGAAATTGCGCGGTGACGTCATATGATCAATTTAGACGCGTGTGTCTCTTGTATTTTGTAAGAAGAAATCGTCTGTCTGAAACAACGACGTCTGATGGCGTCGTACGTTACAGATTACGTCGATCGTACGTTCCTGTAGCTGGCTTCTTACTCCAGAAAGGTTAAGTCGCAGACTTTGGGGCATTTTGTTGACGATTACAAGTAATAGAGCGGGGGCTTGCAGCTATTTGCGGCGTTCGAAAGCACACTTGTACGAAATCTTTAAACGGCTCGGAGGCACGAACTCCGGACATCCCAGACGTCGTATTTGATCTGGATGAAAACCTGGAGGTTATGATGACGAAGAGCTTTTAATGTCCGTAATGCGCCACAGAACAAAAAATATTTTGGTTTAAGTCTCCAGTTGAAGGCGCGACTAAAGAAAGCTTACAAACGCTAAAGAAGGAAAGCAGCAGAAGAAAGTGTATCAGTGTTAGGGAAAATATTAAAAGATGGGAAAGAAAGAAAGAGAGAGAAGCGTAAAATTGAGAGAAGAAAATAAAGAAAAAGATGAAAAGTGAAAGAAAGAAAAAAAAATAATGTGTGAGTATTTCAAAAGGAAAGGAAAAAAAAATAATGTGGAAAATATAAATGGCGAAGAAAGAGAAATAGCAAGAATAAAAAGAAAGAGAAATACAATATTTGAAAAAGAGAACGGGGAACAAGACAGAAAGAAGAAAAAAAAATTAAGAAACAGATTAAAAGTAAAGAAAGGAAAATAAGGTGAAACGAAAATATGGAAAGAAACAAACGAAATGCAAAAAAGATTAGAAAGGAAAAAGAAAAACTGGGATATGAAAATTAAATAATAATAATAATAAAAAAAAATAGTAAAACGAAAGAAGATGTATGCCTCAGTGGTTAGACAGTGTAGTCTAAGAAGCCGTATAAAATTATAGCAAATTATTTTTTATTTTTTGTTGACTTAAAAAAAATTGTTCCAGTTACCGTCGAAATACGAGATAATTATCAAGTACATTATTTAGAATGCAAAATTCTTATTTATTTATTTATTATTATTATATATATTTTTTTTTATTATTGTTTTATTTATTTATTTTATTTATTTATTCATTATTTTATTTATTAATTTATTTCTGTATTTATTATTTTATTTTATTTTTTTTTTTCCATTCAGCTATCATATTACAACATTATATTTAAATTACATCTTTTTTCTGTCTTCTTTTATTTCGTTCATTAAATCATCATTATTATTATTATTATTATTATTATTATTATTATTATTATTATTACCATCATTCAATCAATATTAAAAACATCAAAGTTTTATCGTTTCCTTTATTTGACTTTCTTTGATTCTTTCTTTCAGTCTCTTTGATCTATTTCGGAAGTTTAATGTTTTCTTTCTTTCTTTCCTTCCTTCTTTCTTTCTTTCTTTCTTTCTGTCTTTGACATGCATAGCGATACGAAAGCATACATATAAGCTTTAATTTTTAATTAAATGAATATTCAGGGCGCTGCAAAATTAAAATATTATAATTATAACAAACAAACAAACAAACAAACACTCAAATAAATAGATAAATAAACAAATAAACAAATAAATAAATAAATAAATATTCTGTTTAACTTGAATCAGAATTCCGATCAAAGTATGTTGAAATAATTGCAATTCGCGGATACAGGATGTGTGGTTTTGACTGGTTAAGGAAACAACACCATTTTCTCTACTATTTTCAATAATTTAATGCTTTTTTTTTTTTCTTTCTTTTTTTTTTTTTTTTTTTTTTAAAAAAAAAAAAAAAAAAAAAAAAAAAAAAAAAAAAAAAAAAATGAAAGAAAGAAAGAAAGAAAAACAAAAAAGAAAAATAACTAAATAAATTTCACTTTGAAAGTTTCACCCACAACAATTAAACGCCATCATCCCTTTTCTGAGATAATGGACCCGTCTCTGAACTCTGCACGCGAAAATTGGTTCAGCCATTGTTTTGTTTTTAATCATTGTTTTTTTTTTTTTTTTTTTTTTTTTTTTTTTTTCACTCAGATGTTGTTTTGATGTTATTTACCTTTGATGGATATTTATCTTTTATCATTAGAGCAAATGAAAAAGAAAGAAAAAAAAAGAAAATTAGTAAGATGAAAGCTGATCTAACTGGAAGCAATCACAATGGCTAGAGGTTAAATTCGTTTTGCTTTAATTGGTCTTTGTTGGTTAAAAAAAAAAGAAGAAGACGCTAACATAACAGAAGAAAATGAAAGAGAAAGGAAACAGAAAGGAGATAAATATACAAAAAAAAAAAAAAAAAAAATATATGTATATATATTTTTAAATATATTTTTAAAAACCAACCAAACAAAAAAAACAAAAACAGACATTGTTGTAAAATAATAATGACATTGACAACTAGTACAGTTACAAGAACAACAGCAACGATAATAATGATAATAATACTTTTGTTCAAGAATTTATTGTTGTTGTTGTTGTTGTTATTATTATTATTGTTGTTGTTGTTGTTGTTGTTGTTGCTGTTTTTGTTATTTTAATCTTGCTTTTCATAAAAAGTTATTATCTTCAGTCAACAAAGAAAAAAACCCAGATACCTATTAATTATATCCCTGTATGCAGTCCAATTTTACATTCACCGTGCAAACGGTGGTGTCGTACTAAAAACACGCGTGACGTCACTGCTCATTTGGTCTGGACCAAAGCCCGCCAAAACGAAAACTGCCGGAAGCTGTTTAAAGTTAGAAGCTATCGGAGCAGACGACACCACAGAAGTGCACTTCTGAACGCAATATCTTTGTCAAGTCTTAATCAAGTTGTTATCAAGATCGATGCGTTATCGCCTTCAGCTGGCCAGCCCAATTTACGTGAGAACAATACTCGCAAGTGTTTATTTTCTAAAAAGACAAAATGTCACATTAATTTTTCTATTATGAAAAGTGTTTGCGCAGAGTCACGAAATACCAAAAGTCTACGTGAACGGGCTGTTAGGAAATGTCACGCAGTATGAAGGCAGAATTACGTATTAAACACCGCTGTAAAGTGTTTGTTAGTAATTAGCATGGTTCGTGTCTGCGTGTGCGATATTCTATATTTAGTGGTTATTTATCTTGGCACTGACTACAATTTTGTGAAACGTTATACTATAATGATACAAAATATCAGCACGGTTATGCAATTTACACTATTTATAATGCGCACACAGATGTCAGTATAATTATTATACAAATTAAAATGTTTCTGTAATTTTTTACAAAATTCAGTATAATTATTATACAAATTAAAATGTTTCTGTAATTTAACGTAGATGTTAATATAATAATTGAAAATATCATTAATTTACGTATACTTTTATGATGTTAAAAATATTTCATGGTTTTAACACGATCTAGTTTCTAATTAATCTGTATGTAGGACGTACGAAATAAAAGACTACTTTAATTATCTAACCGTATCAAAAGTGTGATGTAGGTATAAAATAACAGACAAATAATTTCATCATGTGGTAATTACAACAACAACACCGGGAACATTAATACAACTACAGTTCACCGGTAGTTCTACTACGGCCACTATCATCATCTTCACTACTCTAATAATACTAATACACTTTTCTTTTTCCTTCATACTACTACTACTACTACTACTACTACTACTACTCTCTCTCTCGTGCTTTTGTGTATGTTTTACAGCACAGTCTATTTTCTGCCTTGAATAAATGATCGGTTTTAATAATAATAATAATAATAATAATAATAATAATAATAATAATAAACGATGCACAAAACGAAAAAGGAAAGTAAATCAAAATAAAACATGAAACCACAAAACTATTACACAAACAGAATTCAAACAAACACAAACTTCAAGCGTATTACGAACATCAGTAACTCGAGTTCAACGACACCGCTGATGCTATTACTGACACCCACCCACACACCCGCACACAAATCCAAATCTAACTGCAGCACAGTGACAAGCGTAATATAATCGGATGATCCATGTAAACATATTCTCGACAGGCCAACGTCAATTAAAACGTATAATTCGATCAGCAGAAAAACTGGAATGCATGATGACGTTAGTAGAACAAGCAAATTAGGCACCAATGTGTTTGTCCTTTTGAACAGCAACATGGTGGTGATTACCAGGGTTTATAATTCAGATTTACTTGCTACTGTAAGAATGAAATGAAAGTAGTTCAAAGAAATGGGGTCGTTCTTGTATAGAATTCCTCAAAACAATGGCTTTTGTTCTTATATAGAATTAGTCAAAGAATGGCTTTTGTTCTTTTCTATAATTAGTCAAAGAATGGCTTTTGTTCTTTTATAGAATTCGTCAAAGAATGTTTTGTGTATTTTGTTCTTTTCTGAAATTTTTGAAAGACATGCACTTATCCTTTTATAGAACTGCCTGTGTTGTTTTTGTAAAATTATTCTAAGAAACGGGGATGTTCATTTAAAAAAAATGTTGAAAGAAGAACTAACGCTTTCATCTTGTACTACAAAGGCTTTGTGATAGACTGTCTATAGTATATAGTGAATTTTCACAAGTTCGCATCGATGATAGAGGTCCGAGTAGGAATAGTAAAATTATTCAATGAAGAACATTTATAATATACAGATAAGTACATACATACTAAAAACATATATACATATATAGATAGATACATACATACATATAGATACATTGTTAGTCACAACGAAGAAAGACAATTCTGAAAATGTAAATGACATTACAAAATAATTTCAAATATTTGTGGGATTTTAGCCAAACTGGTGTTTCAATGGTCTATTGACAAACATCTATGAGGATGCTGCGCTAGATGTTTTCACCATACTGACAAACGCAGATGCCGTTGTTTGTCATTCACCGTTGTAAAGAGGTCGTTAACTCAAAGCGTTCATCAGAAACGACATTAACGAAAATGTCGGTCAACGTTGATTGGCTGATTCTTTACAGCAGATGCTCCAATGAGAAACAGAATTAAATTTACCTCGAGACATTGATCGGTGACGTAAATACCGGCCGATTGTAACATTTTTGCATAAGCAAATTCTATAATTTACAGACGACTGTCAAAAAACGACAACTTTAGCCACTAGAAATTCTGAAATATTAGAAATTTGCAAATGGACAATATATCTAACGTGAGCTGAAGATGTCTCATTTCCATTGGCTATTGTCGTTATGTATGACCCAAGTCAGTGAGTCAATGGTTTTGATTGGATGATATATTTAGTTGGGGATTTCTAATTATTGGATTTTTCGACAGATGTCGTTACAAGTGTGCTGAAAATGGTTTGTCTAGAAATTATATCGATGCATCTGAAATTAAAAAAGAAAAAAAAGAGAGAGAGAGAGAGAGAGAGAGAGAGAGAGAGAGAGAGAGAGAGAGAGAGAGAGAGAGAGAGAGAGAGAGAGAGAGAGAGAGAGAGAGAGAGAGTTTGATGGTGAAGTTAGATTTTTTACGTTTGTATCAATAAAAAAAAACATATATATGTAATCACGTATATAGCTAAAAGATAGAGAAACAGACTGACTGACAAACAGACAGACAGAAACCTATATTGTGTCTGTATTTGTGAACATATACGTGTGTATGTGTAATCCTGCATGCATGTTTGCATGTATGTTTTTACCGATGTGTGGATTATGTATGTATGTATATAAGTATGTATGTATGTATGTATGTATGTATGTATGTATGTATGTATGTATGTATGCATCTTTGGATGTATTGTTTGTGTGCATACATGTGTGTATATATGTATGTAATTGTACGTATATAAAATATAAATAAAATTTTGAAAATATTTATGTAGACAAAAAATACATTACTGATAACAGCAATACAAAATAGAACTTTCAGAATTCTAATCGAAGATAGATTTCATAGAGAATCTACTCTGTATTTCTTAAAGAACTCAAAAATCACAGAATCCCCAAAACGTAAGAACCCAATTAACAAGACAGAATGATGCCTGACAGACAGAAACTAGCACTTCTTCCCAAGAAGCTCTCTTCAGATCGTTCTGAGAAAACTCAGACACTCTTATGCTTTTTAACAACAAAAATTAGCACGTCTTCAAATGAAAGGATTGGCCCTTGTTGAGGAATCCCGATCTGAACAGGAACCCATATAAAAAAATGTTCAGTGCCTGTGTGTATATAAAATATTCTCGACAGCAGTGTCTAAGATGATCGCCTGAACGACTGTGGATAATTGAACGATCTAGTGTTAACAGCTTTCAGCGGTCTAATGAACAAAACGGAGAACCTGGAGGATGTTGGAAGACTTCTGTGGACTGTCTCAAACATTCAGCAACTGAGTCTGTGGATACTGGAGCATTATTTTTGCAATTAAATAATTCTGTATGTTTAATATATGCAGAGATTAGGTAGTTACTTATGTGTGTATGTATACGTGTGTCTGTGTGTGAACGTGTGTGTTCGTGGATGTTTTTGTGAGGGTATTTTAGTGATTTTTTTGTCCGTGTGTGTGTTATGCGTGTGTACGCATGTACGATTGTATGTACGTATCGTCTGTCATTTATTCCTGTCTGAATAAAAAAAATGGACGCTTGTTACAAAGCGCTCAACAGCATTTATGTGTGCTTTCCCATTCCAACAATCAAAGAAAGAACAAATTATCATCATTATCATCATCACTATCATTATCATAATAACTGCTTTCTTCTGGTAAAGCTTATAGCTTTACAGAAATTACATGTCACTCTAACTTGCTTTGGCTTAGACAAACAAGAAGAATATTTCCAGAAAACTAATCTTTAAGATGTTGACGCCGCGAATGTCTACAGAACGCTGACGACCTTGGGATAAGCAGCATCGTCTGCACACTTTATTACAGTTTTGATATACGACGACGTCAAACATTTCAAGTACTCTGCTCAGACTGTGGTCGTCGTGAAACTGTGTGCACAGAACTCATCATTGACAGGTAGGGGGAGACAAAACAACAACAGTGGCTGGAAGAAGAAAATAAAGAAGAAAAACAGGGAAGAAAAAAGAAGAGAAGATAGAACTAAATTAGAAGATAAAAAAAATAGAAGAAAAGAAAATGAAAAAGCTGTAAGAAATAAAAGAATAAGAAAAGCTAGAAATAAAAATGAAAAGTTAGAAGAATTAAAAAAAAAAGAGAAACTAGAAGAAATAAGAAAAGCTGGTAGCAAAAACCCCAAAACAACAACAACAAATAAAACAGCTAGAAGATAAAAAAAAGAAGAAGAAATACTAGAAGAAACAAAATAAGAAGACATAGAAGTAAAAAAAAGATGAAGAAAAGCTAGAAACAACATCCCGAAAAAAAAAAAAAAAAAAAAAAAAAAAAAAACTATTTTGAAAACTTACTTGTATATAAGAACAAAGACATAAACAACATAATAAAGAGACGTAACGTATATCAAGTGTCTGTATTATATATATGGAAGCAACGCCGAAGAATCGATCACAACAGCAAAACAATTTAGCTGAATATCTTATTCTAAAAACTGTTTTACACTTCATCTGTATATAAGACCTCAAACAAAAATACAATAATAAGACATTTGAAAAAGTAAATACATAAAAATATAAAAATTAAGAGCTTATTAGCTGAATTATTATTACTGTTATTATCACTATTGTTATTGTTATTATTATTGTTGTTATTATTATTATGTTTATTATTATTATTGTTGTTGTTGTTACTGTTATTATTATTATTTATTTATTTACTTTAATTAAGTATTCGTTAGCTTTTTTACTTCATTTCTTCTTATGTTTCTATTTCTGTTGTTATTTATTATAACATATATTTGCACATTTTTTTTTTTGGTTTGCTGTTGTCTCTCTCCGTTTAATTTGATAAAAACTTCGTTCTCTTTTTCTTAATTGTTGTTGTTACAACTACAACTACTGCCATTATTACTGTTACAGTTAGTATTATTACTTGTTTTATCATCATCATCATAATCGTCATCATCATTAGCATTATTTATTTACTTACTTACTTACTTAGTTACGTCCTAACTTTTCTTTTCATTTCTTACATTCTTTTCTAACATTTTAGCTAATACAGCGGCACACTGACTTACGAGTGCCCAACTTACGAGTTCTTCGAGTTACGAGCATACGAATGGTCGATATCTTTTGGTTTGAGTTGTGAATCAAATTCCGAGTTACGAGCGAGCTTCAGATACGCCGCCGCTAGTTGGCGCAACGAACAACACAACATCCGGCCAGCATCCCGCGTCTCACTCGTTTACTTCACGTGGTTACCTCGCCGCGGAAGCATCTCTTTTGTGTTATTTTCGCGTTTTGTGCAGTATTTTACCAAATTTATTTTTTCTGGCCATGGATCCTAAGAAAGTGAGTACAAAGGACAGTGCTGAGAAGAAGAATCGGATGATGTCCATTGAATTAAAGCATGAAATCATAGAAAAACATGAGTGAGGTGTGCATGTAGTCGATTTGGCTAGACAGTACGAGCGTACTACTTTACGATATGTACCATACTGAAGAAGAAAGAGTCGATAAAGGCTGTATCTCCAGCCAAAGGCGTTAAAATAATTTGTCTGATCTCCAAGATAAATACACCTTACAAAACCAATTTATTTCTTTACATTCTCTTTTATTTTGTTTTTTTATACAATATTTGTCATTTATAAACACATTTTTCTTATTTAAAAACACGTTACAAAAAAATGGAGGGGTCTTTTGGGGGCTGGAACGGATTAATGGTATTTCAATTAATTTCATTTGGGAAAATTGATGTGATATACGAGCAGATTTTAGTTACGAGCTCGGTCACGGAACGAATTAAACTCGTAAGTCAAGGCATCACTGTATAATGAAAAATAAAATAAAAACTATAAAATTATTCTGTGAGAACATTAATGGATGACACTGGCTTGGTCAATCGATTAATGACATTTAACAAAACTGCATTAGTGAAGAAAAAAAGAAAAGTAAAAAAGGAGAAGAAGAATAATCTTTCATTCATGGCGATTCTTCCAAAATAATTACAACATAAAAACAAAAAGAAATACTTTTATGTAAAAAGAAAAAAAAAAAAAAAAAAGAGAAAAGAAAAAAGAAATAAAGAAAGAAAAGACAAAATGAAATAAATTACAAATGATGCTAAAGAAAGACCGAAAATTCAGGCATTTGTCGGATCTTAATCGGTATATGTTCTTGTATGTGGATGCATGCGAGCTTGCGTGCGTGCGTGCGTGCGTATGCGTATGTTTTAAAAAATAATAATAAAGAAAACCAAGAAGCAAGATAAAAAGAAAAGGAGAATCAAGCAGCAGCACAGTTTTAAAAATAGAGTGTAGAAAAGTAACAAATATGGAAAGAAGAAAAAAATAATAATAAATAAAGAAAATAAAGAAATAAATAAATAAAAAACTGAAAATCGAAAAATGAAACCGTAAAAGGTCAGAAAGAGAAAATTACACGCTTAAAATAAAATGAAGAAAAAATATTGAAGAAAAGAAAAACTAAAAAGCCAGAAAAAAAATAAATATATATATGTGAAAAGAAAACACTGAATGAAAGAAAGAATGGATCAATGAAGGAAAACAAATTAATCAGACACGTTTTAATTTTTTTAATGTTTCTTTTTTTTTTTTCATGATGTATTAATTTCAACAAATACGCCCACTTTCCTGCTCGTAAACATATCAGTATTGGCCCTTGTTGGCTCTCCGTACTTTGTTTCTTAAACGTAGTAGTAAAACAAACGCTATTGCCACAAAGTCTCTGCACGCTGGAACGAGATCTGTGTAGATTAAAACTAATATTTTCTTACACAAGAGTTCAGATGTGTTTTTGTTATGTTTGAAAATAATCTCGAGTGTTGTGTTATTTGATTCAGAGTTTCTGGCGCCCCAGGGTTTCCAATAAGCAGTTCTCCAAGTAATGATTAGTTTGTTTTGAACAGGTCTTTATGGTTCACGTATGTTTAATGACACACCTTCTCTCTCTCTCTCTCTCTCTCTCTCTCTCTCTCTCTCTCTCTCTCTCTCTCTCTCTCTCTCTCTCTCTCTCTCTCTCTCTCTCTCTCTCTCCTCCTGTGTCGCACCATTCATAAACACAATAATAAAACACAACACAAATAAGACAAATAGCAGCAACAATAATAACAGTAATAAGAAAAATAAAATCATTAACAATGTAATAATAATAACAATGACGATGTTAATGATTATGAAAATAACGATGATGGTTGTAGTGATTACGACCATGATAACGATAATAATGATGATGATGATAATAGTAATAATAAAAAAAAAATAACAAACAACAATAATAACAACAACAACAACAACAACAACAACAACAACAACAACAACAATAATAATAACCGATAGATTACTTTTGACAGGCAAAATGTATAAAACAAATATTGACATAATTCATCGATAATACTTTGAAACTGAACAAACTCCCTGGGTAATTTCTTTATTAAACTGTGTGAACAACAGAACTGACAGCCCCTCGCTAAACAAACAAGAATGTGTTAATTAATGTAAATATATCAATTTACGCTGCTCGTGGTTAGTTTAGAAATGTCAGTGTTGTATTTTATTAATTCGAGAAACTGCCAGTTATATAGCTGACACGACGTTTTTCTGAGTATAATAGTTTCGTTATATGAAACCAAAATCTGACATTTTAGTTTTTGTTTTTGATGAAAAACAGATAACCAAATAAATACCACGGACCCACCCCTCTGTCAGTGTTAAAAGAAAATTAAGGTTTGATTATTAACTGGAGAGACAGAGTGAGGAGAAAGAGATATATACAGGGAGACAGTCAGATATATCTATCTATCTATATATATATATATATATATATATATATATATATATATATATAGAGAGAGAGAGAGAGAGAGAGAGAGAGAGAGAGAGAGAGAGAGAGAGAGAGAGAGAGAGAGAGAGAGAGAGAGAGAGACTGACTGGAAAGATAATCACAAACAACACACATAAACACACCCACACACACACACACACCCACACACACACACACACACACACACACAAGCAAAAAATATCTAGAATATCAGAAAATACATTATTCTTCATAAAAAAAAAAAAAAAAAAAAATTAAATTTATAAAAAAAAAAAAAAAAAAAAATTTAACCCTTGACAGAAAATCTAGGTCGACAGTAATAACTGCTGATTCCAAATCAAGAAGTCAACATCACTGGCATGAAGCTCCAATAAAATGTTAATCAACTGAAGTGTTTGGTTTTTTACTTCTTTTTTTTTTTCGCTTCTTCTTTTTCTCTCTCGGAGTCAATATTACCAGGAATAAAATATTTGTTTAAGAAGAGACATGTTGGAAAAAGTTAAACAATTCAGAGTCGCGATTTTACTCTGCTGCAGATTAAATAAATAAAATATTGCTAAAATAGAAAAAAAAAAAAAAATAAAAATAAAAAAAATAAAAATAAGAGAAACAGATTGACAGACAGATAGAGAAAAAGAGAGAAACACGTACAGGCTGAAAGATAGACGAATAAACAGATTTACTGATAGAGAGAAACATATATAAATTTATGTTCGTGCATATGTGTGTATAGTTTTATGTGTGTGTGTATATATGTATGTATGTATGTATTTATGTTGTTATATATGTACATATCTACTTAAGTATCAGTCTATCTCTCTCTACCTATCTGTCTATCTCTTTATATATCATATATATTTATTAATCTGTTTATCTATATATGTACATATGTGTGTATATATGTATGTATGTATGTATGTATATACGACGATGATAATGATAATGATGATGATGATGTAGTGGTGATTACAACGACGATAATGATGATAATGATAATAATAATGATAATAATAATAACAATAATAATGTTGTTGTTGCAGTAGTAGTACGTAGGTACGTATGTATGTATATATGTATCTATGATTATATGTATGTATGTATGTATATGTGTGTGTATATATATATATATATTTGTGTGTGTGTGTATTCAAGTACAACAATCTGAATTTTAGAAAGTCACATCAAGACACTGTTTCCTACAAACTTTGAATCAAATAGATATGAACTGAATTAGAACAGATAAACATCGTGCAGTGAATTGTTCTTTTACTGCTGTTGTGACCGCTATTAACAGCTTGTCTTTCGTTTGAAGTATTTTCATGTCCAAGTGAATTGCAGTCCGTAAAGTTTTATTTCACTAACTAGGGAATAACTTCACCGGCGAAATGGCGTATCTTTTAGTTCTGCTTATACAAATTTCTCGAGGGGCGCTACATTACCGTCCTTATGGTAATGTACGCTCATTACTTATTTACCATAGTCGTTGTTCCTGTCTTTTTGATATCCCTCGTGTTCCGATAAATAAGTAATTCCAATACTCAGTGTTGTCTGAGTACATTTTCTCAGTGTTAAAGATAGTGGAAAGGATTTCGAAGAGATGGGTTTGAGAAGAGACGCAAAATTATCAGATTAACACAGATACAGACAGATGAATGTACAAGCCATATTCGCATGCAAACCCATAGTACAAATATAAATATACATATACACAGATACATACATACATACATACATACATACATACATACATACATACATATATACATATACAACACACACACATATATATAGACACACAAACACACACTTATACATATATACATATAGACACACATGCACGCACATATACACAAGAACATAAACATCCACACACAAACAGTCTATCACCAAAAGCTCCAAAAACCTCATAAATAAATAAATAAAT
>CM022665.1:41991151-41993651 GCA_012295275.1 Chrysomallon squamiferum
TGAATGAACTGTTTAATGACATCGCTACACGTTTTAATGAAATTGGGTTACAGGTTTAAGTCATATGAAGTTTTATTTTTTAAATTTTTAAAATAAAAAAAAATAAAGAATTGAAGTTAAAAAAAATATTTTTAATTTTTTTTTATTGTTATGATTATTACTCGTCTTCTTCTTCTTCTTCTTCTTCTTCTTCTTATTATTATTATTATTATTATTATTATTATTATTATTAATATATAATTTTTAATTTTAATTTTAATTATGATGACGAAATTTGCTTGAAAACAGGAAAAAACGCACACATATGCCTTTGATAAACTTTTCGTGAAAAAACCAGCCGGAACGAGATATATTCAAAATGTTTCAACGCTAAGGGTTGACATTTTGACTCATAATATATTCGTCCAGCTTTACATTCAACATTCATTTCTTTCCACGATTTCGTATTCAAATGTTATTATGGATAGTGTTATGTATCCCGTAGCTGAGATAAATCATAATCCATGTTGCTAAAATCACTACATCTCTCATTTGTATCAATATTTTAATATTAATTTGTCTACCTCCTAGCTGTAAAGAACTTAATTACTGATGTATAACGGTTGATGGTGGATAGCCTCCAATAAAGAATAATTTTATTGTGTTTACTGACTTCGTTATTGCAGTGGCTTTGGTATCGACCTTTGTGGATCTGCAGTATGTGATTCTGTTTTTCTGAAATTCCATTATTTATTTATTTATTTATTTATTTATTTATTTATTAGTATTAGGATTAGTATTAGTATTATTATTATTATCATCATCATCATTATTATCATTATCATTATTATTATCATCATTATTATTATTACTATTATTACTATCATTATTATTATTATTATTATTATTATTATTATTATTATTATTATTATTATTAACTTTTATTGTGATTGTTTCATTTCATTGATTGGTTGACTGACTGATTAGTTCTTTGTTTTGTAGGATTTTTGTTGTTGTTGTAGTTGTTGAAATTTCCAGATTCTTCAAGACACAACTGAACATAAAGGATCCAGTTTAAAAGACGAGTATGATCATGATGATAAAAAAAAAATAACACAAAAAATATATTGAAATCATCATCATCAACATCATCATCATCATCATCATATCATCATTACGTCCTTACATTTGTATTTATCAGTTTTCAAGACATCACTGTCATTTACCAATGGTGCGAGAAACGGGATCATTACCCATTCGCAAGCAAAACGTGTTATTGGTTTGGTTTATGCAACCTCATGTTTTGTCTCAATCTGTCTTTATTGCTTCCTAATCTGACAGCGAGCGTAGAAATGTGGCAAATCCGCTTACACCATCAGAAAAAACGATCGGGTTGATAAATGAAGAAGAATATCTTATTTAACGATTCATTCAACACGTTTTTAATCTACCACCATTTGGATGTCGTCGTATAAAATGGTCAGTGACCATGCCGAAAAAAAAAAAAGAGAGAGACACGCAGAGAGACAGACAGAAACAGAGACAGATAGACAGAAGGAAAGAGAGACAGAGAAAGATAGGTAGATAAATAGATAAATAGAAAGATAAATGGATGGATGGATATGCTTGTATATATATATATATATATATATATATATATATATATATTTATTTATAGATAGATAGACAGAAGGAAAGAGAGACAGAGAAAGATAGATAGATAAATAGATAAATAAAAAGATAAATGGATGAATAGATGGATGGATATGCTTATATATATATATATTTATAGATAGATAGACAGATAAATAAATAAACAGATATATGGATGGATGGATGGATAGATAGACAAAACGAGAGAGAGAATCAGTCAGTCCATTGCTACCATGCGAGAGAGACAGACAGACGGAGAGAGAGAGAGAAGAAGATAGAGGGAGACATGAAAAAGAGAGATTGAGGAAGAGAGAGACGTTGGCAAGAGAGAAAGACGGAGCAACAGCGAATAAAGCCGCTGCTACTTTTTCGATCAATGACAAAGGATATTTTACATTTATCTTCCTACGCACAAGAAAGCGTTACACAGTCCCAAAGTTTCTCATAAAGCAAAGAAGGAGCAATGAGTTTTGAACGGGAAATAACAACCAAGCTTACTAAACTTTTCCCCACTAATTCCAATCCCAATAATTCCTGATCCCCGTGTACACCGTGGAAGACAACACGTCACGCGTGGACTGTAAGCCGTACTTGACTTCGTTAAACAGATAGCTCGCATTGATCCCATCCGTTCGATCACTCTAGGCGTCAACGGAAACACGTTTGTTCAAAGTACTGTATTCATACGCCGTTTTAACAAATAGCTTAGTGGCAGTTATGACAATCTCTGACGGCGGAAATCGATAACACACAAGACCTAATACATCATTTTTTGTTGTTGTTATAATGGACACGTATAATTATTATTGTACCCCCCCAAAAAAAAAAAAAAAAGGATGGTACGTCGTCGATTTTTGTTCATGATGGC
>CM022665.1:41996151-42016151 GCA_012295275.1 Chrysomallon squamiferum
TTTTATAAATCAGTTCCTGACTTTTACCAGGTCGTAAATATTTACAATGAATCGGATCTCTTAATTCGGCATGTTCTAGATTCTCGTTTTGGAAAGTAATCAATCTAACGAACAGCAGACGACTAACAAAACGTACCTCACAAAAATATGGGCCACTCAAGTCACAGGAAGCGGGTCACTCCGCCAGTGGTGGAAACAACACGACAGAAGATGTTGTTTTCCGGTTTACAGGACCTGAGTGATGAGCAAGGACTCTGAGTGGAATCAATATTTGTGAAGAGTTCCGGGACTCAGAGATGACATTAAAAAAAAAAAAAAAAAAAAGCTGATATCTTGTTCGTGCAAGAGCCAGGAGATACGGTTTAGTGGTTGCGAAATGCAGAGACATTCAGTACGTTAAAGGATCGATACTTTTTGTACCGCCATTATTAAAACTGTTATACAAGAAAAAAAAAATGTTGTTGTAATTATTATTATTATTTTTATTTATTTATATATTTATTTGTTTGTTTATTTATTTATTTTGTTTTGTATAATGATGTTTTTTTGTTTTGTTTTTTTTGTGTTTTTTTTGTTGGAAAGTGCAGTCTTATTGTTCCAGTCAACACAAGCGAGTGCAGTGGTCCAAAAATGAACAAAATTTTATTTATTTTATAGAATTTTCTCTTTTTACTTGCATTATTTTATTTTAATACGTTTTTCTTAAAGTGCTGCATCACCAAAAGTGAAATGAACTGACGTTAAACATAATATGTCACGTTATCAAAATGTATGTACTACATATTTTACTAAGGTATTCAATCTCTCTCTCTCTCTCTCTCTCTCTCTCTCTCTCTCTCTCTCTCTCTCTCTCTCTCTCTCTCTCTCTCTCTCTCTCTCTCTCTCTCATATATATATATATATAAATATGTATGTATGTATATGAGCTGTACTATAATACGTACAAGATTACCAGTTTTCTCTGATCAATACGTAACTGTTACACAGATTACAGAAAACAGCAGAGAAAGTCTGGATATTCTCGTAGTGAAGAAATTTTGATGTGTCAGTCTCTTTTGATCTGCAACCTTGAGAAATACATATGTGTGTGTTGTCTGTGCATTTTATGCGTAAGTCTGTCATTTCATCCATCGATCTCTTCGTCTGTCCATTCTATTTATCGGCACACAACTATTTTCTGTGTAATGGACGTAATAACTGACGTTTTAAATCCTATCAATTTTGCGACATACAATCCCCCCCCCCCCAAGGCTTTTGTCAGAGAGCGTGCCTGTCGCAGACGAACTTCACAACAGCTTGCTCTGATTAGCACGTTCTTTTTTTTTTTTTTTTTTTTTTCATTCGTTTCAAAACTTACAAAAATCCAATCTCAAAATGCTAGATCATAAATTTAAACGGTCTAGACTACAAAACACCTGCAATGCACTGCACTGCACAACGGCTACGACAACGTGACAAAAGAACAGCACAGAATTTCATTTAACTCAGAAATACTTTGGAGTCTGGTCTCTCATAAAGGGTTACGAGTATAAAGACCCGAGCCGGCCATCACGTCACTCTGTTCATTCTAACCGTCTTTTTAGACTGGCCCAAGATGTGACAAGCCAGACACAACATCTTAAATAAAATGAAATTACAGCGCATGGTGTGTGTCGGCTCAATTAACGCGTTTGATTCGGTTGATTGTTCGCCGATAAGTGCAAGCCTTCGGTGCAAGCTTTTTAATTTGATACAGCTGAGACGAGCTAATGCAGGCAATTTGTTAGTGAAGTCCAAACGCAAAAAGATTCGCTAATGAAATCGTCGTCTTTCATATACTCGGCAATAAGAAATTATCTCTTTTGAGGAAAAAAAAAAAGGAAAAAAAAAAAAAAATAAAAGGACCGTATGTCTCCCTATAATTAACTTAAATTTCGTCATTTCATACGCTGAAATTTATGTAAGTAAGTAAGTAAGTGAGAAAGTACGTATTTAAACCAACAAACAGATAATAGCTTCTTTAGCCCCTGTTATAAATTTATACATCAAAAATTAATTAAGATATATACGTGTGTTTTGTTTGGGTGTTTGTTGTTTCATTGCTTGTTTGATTATTATTATTATTATTACTTTATCTGTCTGATTAATCACTGCAACTGTGTAATATATTCTGATGACTAAATGAAATGTACTACCCATACAGAGAGAAACATTTTGGACATCCAAACTGATAAACAGAAAATTAGATAGACGGATGGGTGGATGGACAAATGGACGGAAGCGCAGTCTGACTAACGAGAAGACATAAATGGGTACATCCAACGAAAACAAAGACAATTAAATTCGATATTGGCCTTAAAATGACATTTTAACAGCAAAATGTACTCCAGCGGTGAATCGTAGAAGGTGTTAATGAAAATGGTCTCCAGTCACCAGTGTTACAGCCAAAGTGCAGACGTCGGGAAAATGCACTTTTAGCCGTAACGCCGTAACGAATCCCTGCTGTACAAGATCTTTAGCATGGGATCGAAACGATAATACCGGCGTAAGCTGGAGACCATAAATCCTTAACAACACGGAAAGCTTGTGAATGTTAAACACACAGAGAGGGTAAAAAGTACTTTAAAGTGGGCTGTTGAACCGAAGCCGTATAATCTTAGGTCTGCAGTTTAGTAGCGACACAAAAGTAGGTTATTAGGTCATTTCCGTATTCCACCAATAAAATATAAGCAGCAAATATTTCCTCGCGTACGACTGGTTGCACGATTTTTATTTTTTTTTTTTTTTTTTTTTTTTACGTTACAAAAGTACGATTATGTGTATTATGTAAATTATGTCTGCTGAATTTCAGGCTTGTTTCATTTTTTTTTTTTTTTTTTTTTTTTTTTTTTACGTTACAAAAGTACGATTATGTGTATTATGTAATTATGTCTGCTGAATTTCAGACTTCTTTCATCTATCATTGATTTTACTATTATGAGTCTGAATTTGTATTATTATATTTCAAATATAGATACGTTATTTTGCATGTGTGTATGTATATGTGTATAATTATTTTTTATGAATACAAAAAATTGAAAGTAATTTTTATTATATATATATATAGATAGATAGATAGATAAAATTAATATATAATATCTGTCATAAAAATGAAACTGAAACGGTTCACTATATATCTAATAATACACTCATACGTTTACCTTTACGACTGTTACCAAAACGGTTCTTAAATCAGAATTTTCTCCCGATGTCTTAGGAAAGACTAGACTGACTCTTTTATACTCAGACTCATAATTTTCTCACTTATCTGCCATTTTGATAGACTCTGGTCCCAGTGGGGTCTGCTATCATTTCTCAAGGTCGCAGGTTAAAGAAGTGTGGCATGACACACATCGAAATGTCTTCACTGGGGGAACGTCCAGGCATTCTCTATCGTTTTCTTTAATCTCTGTATGCTGAGTGTGCTGAACAGAGAAAACTAGTAATCTAGTTCATACTTCATTAACGTTCAAACTGAAGTCATCAAAGCGGTGAATATCCTTTTAGTTAAATAAGCTAGTTTTCTTCTTCTTCTTCTTCTTCTTATTATTATTATTATTATTACTATCATCATCATCATCGTCATTATTATTATTATTATTATTACTATCATCATCTTCATTATCATCATCATTATCATTATCATTATCATTATCATTATTATTATTATTATTATTATTATCATTATTATTATTATTATTAGAGGTACTAACAGTACCAGTTGTTGTTGTATTAAACTTAATAATATTATTATCATAAATCACATCATTGATATTGCTGTTGCTTTTAATGTTATCATCAACATTATCATCATTATAATCAGGATTATCATCATCATAATCGTAAAAAATAAACCAAAAAATGTAAATTTGAAAAAAATGAAAAAAAGACGAATTTATTCCGAATTGATAACCGAGTTAGCTGATGCGAGTTTTATTATTATTACCACTGTTATTAAGTACTGTCATCAACACTAGTATCACAATGACTACTGGTGTATCATATAACATTATATACAGCAGGGGAACCCAATACGCCAATGTAGTGCGAATAGATCGCGCGCCTTCCAGTGCAAGTCATCAGAGTAATAAATGCATTCAGTTGTATTGTGCCATAAAGAGTTCATGTAGTGATGCCAGGTGCGGCAACAGGATCTGCATACATTAAGTTTACTCAGTACATATACAAATGAATATATTTTTTGCATTTTTTAACACAGGCAGATCATGTTGACCCGGTCGTTTTTAAAAACGTTGCTTGCAAGCTGAACAAGATGGGCCCCCCTAAATATAGAGTGTACTAATAACAAAATGCAAATCTGTTTTTTTTTTTTTTTTTTTTTTTTTTTTTTAATTTTTAATTTTCTTTGTCTTTATTATTATTATTATATTATTTTTTTTTATTTTTATTTTTTATTTTTTTTAATAATACGTATCAACTGAAAGAATGCTATTTAAAATTATTAAACTTGAAATTATTTATTTGGTACAATGAGCAAGATGGACTTTATATTATAACAAAAAACCGTATGCAAAAAAAAAAAAAAAAAAAAAAATGATAATAATGCTGATGATGATGATGGTTATGGTGGCGTAATGATGGTGGGGGTGGTGATAATGACGACGAAGGACAAAGTCAAGAATGAAAAACTGATTAATAAACAGAGTTAATGACTTTACAAAATAACAACAAAATATAAATCAATCTGCACTGTAACTGATAAAACAACGCTGCTAAAAACAACACTGTCCAACAGAGAAATAATTCATTATTACAAAATCGCGAGCGAATTCTATAAACTGTTTTCTTTTTAATCTTAGTTACATAAAGGCAGTTACAAGTTACATTACCTGTTGTTTGATTTATGGACACGAAGTAGCTGAATGTTTAGAATGTCATTAGCTTAACCAAACAAAATTTCGTTTTTTGTTCATTAGCCAATCCGAACTGAATAAATTTGAGACTAATTTACAACTTCATTTGCTGAAATAACAATTGGTGTGTTTGCATCAAATACGTTACGTTTTGAAATGTTTCTTGTTTTAAAGATAAATAACAATGTCTCTTTCTTTTATTAATAGCTCTGTGTCTGTGTGTTTCTCTCTCTCTCTCTCTCTCTCTCTCTCTCTCTCTCTCTCTCTCTCTCTCTCTCTCTCTCTCGCTCGCTCGCTCTCTCTCTCTCTCTCTCTCTCTCTCTCTCTCTCTCTCTCTCTCTCTCTCTCTCTCTCTCTCTCTCTCTCTCTCATTTATCTATCGCTTTCGCTCTAAGAAATAACGGTACAGTTGAAACAATAATACCGAGATTAGAAGGAAAATATAAATCATACAAAAAATAATAATAATAATTAGCGTTTTGAGTACTCCTGTACTTGAAATTTCATAATAATAATAATAACAGAATTTAAAAAAGAGACCCCACCCACCCACCCCAAAAATGCACCCACTGAGCTTCTGTTAAACGAACTGAAGACGTATATGATTTCAGATCTGTACTTTAGTACCATCACAGAAATGTATTAGGTCATTAGGTCATTTCCACCATTACAGTTAGATATGTATCGTCAAATATGGTATATTAAAATGAATAATCAAAACGGATTTAGGTTATCGTAGCTTGGAATTAGGGCTTTCATGGAACCTAATAAAAGACGTTAGAAGTACCAAGAAGCGATCTTGTAGTGCAAATAATTTATGGTGGATGAATATCAGCGACTTTAACATATAAACAAGAATAAATGTATTTTATCGTCAAAGCTCGTCTTACGTTTAAGCCATCAGCTTACGGAGAAGATTGTCTTAGTGAAAATGAATAACGACCATTATAGAAGGATCAATAATTTTGTTAACACATGACCTAGCCGCACGAAGGATCTCGAGCTTTAATGATGCAATGTTAATATTTAGTTGCAACCCAAAACGAGCCTCTCGTACGATCTCCTTCGGTTTCGACAGACACGTGATATTTTAATGCAGACGTAAACGACGAAAGGGAAGAAGACTAAAACAGGTAAGTTACTGGTGTACAGTTACTCATTTTTAGAAGTATACATTTTCACATTCTCAATTTGATATGGTGAAGAAAAAAAGATGTGAAAAAAAAAAAAATTAATAAATAAAAAACCAAACAACAAAGGAATTAACGATGACTGAAGGTACAAGATACGGATGAACGAGTGAATGAAATTCAAGTAAAGTTAAGTACAGAAAGAACACTAATTCATTTTCCATTGTTAGTTGCCAGATATTTGATATTTTGACAAGCAATTTTCAGACGAAACCTGCTACTTTTCCCATTATGATTAAAACGTCTGTTGTATGCATAATTCCATGCACACGATGTATAATCATTAAAGGGACAGTGTCTGGAACGGGAAATAGCTCGCGCTAGCAATGTAACATTAATCCACGTCATATTCCCGAACTGACAGGATGTAGATTATATAATATATAACATTAACCTACAGAGCAACAAACAAAATAATTATTTATAATCCAGAAATAACGAAAGTTAATAATAATTACCCAACCATAACGGTTTTTATCTTGTTTTTATTGAGTTAAAACGTATATATATATATATAAAAAAGCCTTTAGTAATTACGCGAAAGGCATAAAGAATAGTTATACACTTTTCGTTCTGTGATGTGTTATTTATATTTATAACCCATTAAACTTCAAGCACGCCTTCCGTGGGCGCAACGTCGAAAAATAATGGAAGTCCTCTGCACTGATTTCCAGTATCTCGTTTCCTCTCGAAAGGAAAACATTAATGTCACCACTTAATCACAATGTCACCGTTATCCGATCTCTCCTGCTGAAAGAAAAGATTAACAATGTCCTGATGTTTAAAAAAAAAAAAAAAAAAAAAAAAAAAAAAAAAAAAAAAGAAGAAATAAATCGAAAGGAAATCTTCCATTATTGATTTTGGCAAGTCAGAAGAAGCCCATGGGACCTAACATGGATAATATTTTGTATAGTTTCACCAAAACCTAAACACATCGGTTCAGAACTCTCGTCCTCAAATGATGGGGATTAAAACGGTGGGTGAAAAGATGTACTGATGGATAGACGGGTGGAATGCCATGCACAGATACAGATAGACAATCGTAAGATTGACTGACGGTTTAATATACAGAAGGGCAGACGTATACATAAATACGTACATACATTTAACATACATGCATTTTTACATATATGCATACACGCATATACACACGTACATCGTATATAGCAGCACATCGCAAGATATATATATATATATATATATGTATTCAGAGAGAGAGAGAGAGAGAAGAGAGAGAGAGAGAGAGAGAGAGAGAGAGAGAGAGAGAGAGAGAGAGAGAGAGAGAGAGAGAGAGATTAGCTCTTATAAATACAAGAGAGAGAGAGAGCTAACGCTTTGGTTTTTATTTCCATTAGAGTAAATAAACAAATCAGTAACTCAGTGAAGTTTGACAACTCGACCGAACGCTAAAACTTGATCTGTGAAACCTGAAGACACGACTGCCACTGAATAAATTGTAATGAGGCAAAAAAAAAAAAAAAAGAGACTAGAATCGCGTTATGTGATATCTCAGGTTTTCTACAGGGAGAATGAAAAGTCGAGAAGTTCTTTGATTAATTTGAAAATTTTAAAACATGACAGACGACACGACGCCAGAGACTTCGCGAAATTTTTTTTTTTTTTTTTTCATTTTCTATTGTTTTTTTTTAATGTCTCTTGACATCTCCTCTCTTTGATGAATTACTGAGAGACGTAATTAAAACTGTTAATATACCCCGATACATATCAATATTCTGTCGTTGTTGTGCTGATGATATTTAATTAAAATTTTAAGTGTTTCGACTATGTGTCTGTCTACTTATCCATTCCGTTTGTACATCCATTCAGTGGTTATTATCATTGTATATTGGTTTTCATTACGCATTTTTGTCAAATAAAATCACCAATTTCAGTGACCAACATATTTTTTTTTTTTTTTTTTTTAAATAAAACTTTATTTACATTTATTAATTTTGTACGCCAAAACATCACTTGAGCATCAAATAATTCTGCAAAATCGCAAAAAAAACACAAAAAAAAAACACAAACAAACAAGCAAAAATGATTAATCGTAAATATACGTCTAATCAGTATAATTTTCAGTAATCTGTACACATCTTGTCATTTGCTGGATTCCGAGTCAGATGAGTTACAAATTATTTACACGTGTCAGGTTATTAAAATCACTTTTAATTTGTTTGAAAAAAAAATGATACTTTTCTCATTAAAAACAACATCAGCAGCCAGCGAAAAGACGAGACCAGAAGCTACCGTAGTGTGTGAATATGTTAACAGAGACAGTTAATATGTGAATATGTTAACAGTTAGAGACAGGTAATATGTGAATATGTTAACAGAGACAGTTAATATGTGAATGTGTTAACAGTTAGAGACAGGTAATATTTGAATGTGTTAATAGAGACAGTTAATATGTAAATGTGTTAGTAGAGACAGTTAATATGTGAATGTGTTAACAGAGACAGTTAATATGTGAATATGTTAACAGTTAGAGACAGTTAATATGTGAATATGTTAATAGTCAGAGAAGTTAATAGTCACAGAAGTTAATATGTGAATGTGTTAATAGAGACAGTTAATATGTGAACGTGAAATAGAGACAGTTAATATGTGAGTGTTAATAGAGACAGTTAATATGTGAATATGTTAATAGAGAAGTTAATATGTGTTAATAGAGACAGTTAATATGTGAATGTACTAATAGAGACAGTTAATATGTGAATGTGTTAATAGAGACAGTTAATATGTGAATGTGTTAATAGTCAGAGACAGTTAATATTCAAAGAGAGTATTTATTTTCAAACATAATTATACTACATTAAAAAATAAATTTTAAATAAATTTGTAAAAACAAAACTAAATAAACAATAATTTGTCGTAAAGCAAACTAGTGGGCAAAATGGAAGAAAAAACTAAATGTTTTTTTTTTCGATAAAAGCTGCATTCATTTGTAAATTGGAAAACACAAATGATAAATTAGATTTTTACCGACAAGAATTATTTTATTTCATTTTAGTTCATTTATTTATTTGTTTGTTTGTTTGTTTTATTATTTATTTATTTATTTGTTTGTTTGTTTGTTTTATTATTTATTTATTTATTATATTATTATTATTATTATTATTATTATTATTATTATTATTTAATTTTTTATTTTCTATTTTATTTTATTTTTTTTTTTTTTTTGCTTGTCGATACTAAAAATCAGCATTTCATTTTGACTTGTTTTTTCTATCGTCATACCTCGTATTCAGTCATAACAAGACCTAGAGAAAGAACTGAAGTTGAAAATCGTATTTAAATACGTAATAACAGTCACCATGGACAGCTAACCACACCGTGAAGTAATGAAACTATTGCGTAGAACGTAAATAGCTTCCAGTTCCTTTTGACGTGATAATGTGTGTTGATGAAGTCATATTTCTTGACGTGGTCGTATTTCTTGATATAGTCGTATTTCTTGGTATAGTCATATTTCTTGATATAGTCATATTTCTTGATATAGTCATATTTTTTTGACCTGGTCGTATTTCTTGATATAGTCGTATTTCTTGATCTGGTCATATTTCTTGACGTGGTCATATTTCTTGATATAGTCATATTTCTTGACCTGGTCATATTTTTGACGTTGATTCCCATGCGTTAGGTACATTCTTAGTCTTCGATTCCATGTAACCATATATCGCTAAGGTCCATATTCGAAAATAGAGAAAAAAAGAAAAAAAAAATACCCACTGCATTTGGATTATAAATGGCGAGATCTACAAAAATACGTGTCCGACAGTACGACCATTAATTATATTCTGATGCCTTTTCCCTGTCAGACTTTTATCTTTGCCAAGTCAAAGAAGAGTGTAAATATTTTTAGTAAAACATAATTTTATTATAGACTATTTCGACAATTCAGAGTGACTCTTGGTGAAGTCACTCATTCGGAAATCATCGGATCTCTTCGTTCATGCCCGTACGCAGGACATTTCTGGTAATGGCGCGGTTGTGTTACTGGTAATTAGGTTGATGTTTCTGGCTTGGTTGCTCTGTGAAATCGTGCACTGATTTAGAAGCGTAGAGATCAGTCACATTATGTGTGCTGTGTAAATATCCAGGGCAAACTGGTTACTTTCTACAATTTTGCCAATAATATCAATAATTACATATATCTCTATCTTTCTGTATATCTCTATCTGTCCCATCTATCTGTTTCAGTTAAATCTATCGAACAATCTCTCTCTGTGTCTCTTTATCTCTCTATTTATTTATGTATCCGCCTATCTACCTATCTATCTGTACATGCATAGATACATATACACACACACATACAAACATCAATACACACACGCACACACGCACACACACACATGTGTGTATATATAGAAATACATATGTATGTATATGTGTGTATGCATGTGTACATACATATAGACACACAGTGTGTGTATATATATATAATTAGTGCAGTTTTAATACTTATAATAATAATAATAATAATAATAACAACACTGATGATGATGATGATGATGATGATGACGAGGATGATGATCATGGCAATGACAGTCTGGTTACTACTAAGCTCCTCTAAACAACAAAATATTTCTGAAGATAATATTAATTAAAACCGTACATTACAACTGTCTGGAAATGATACCCTGGAGAAAACGTTTAAGACTGGAAGGTCCTTGGTTCGTGACCCTAAACCGGCTGTGTCTGGAAATAAATGTGTCTGACTGTGTGGGTGTAAAATACAAAACATGTTTCCCCCAAGCGTAATCCCCCCTGGGTACACACGAACTTCAGCTGTGTGTAAACCTCAGCAAATCTTTACTTGTATTAAGGATGTAGAAACACACACAAACACCCACACAGACATCGATTATGTATTTGTACACATATACATACATTTGGATCATACACAGAAATAAAATACATATACTTATATATCTTTTAAACATATATATATATATATATATATATATACACACACACACACACACACACACACATACATACATACATTCATATATATATATATATATTAGTGTGTTTATGTGAGTGTGTGTGTGTGTATGTGGGAGTACGTAGGTACCAATACACATACACAATACATCACGTACACCACACACACACATACAAACCCACACAACTATATAAACAAACACTAATATATAAATACATAAACACACATATATTAAAACTCACACGCACACACACACACACACACATACACGCACACATATTCCTCCTGATAATATCTGAAGTATAAATCACTTCTACTAAAAGAAAAAAACAAAACAAAAAAAAAAAAAAACCCACTAAAAACCCCCACAAAAAAACCAACAAAACAAAACAAGACAAATATAACTGACCGTTAAGAAGAGGATTTAAAACAAAATAAAAACAAAAATAAACAGCAGAAAATAGCTTGTCTCGTCTCGACGTCATTAATGGCCGATTAAACGACGTAGTATCCTCTCTGCTACAACGACTACTTCACAGACACGCAGTTACACAGGTGATTCTGGCGAGAATTCAAATTAGTGGTAAACTCAGCGACTATTAATGTTTACTGCGTTGGTTGTATCATTAGTCGAAAAAATAATAATAATAAAACAAACATATATATATATATATATATAAATTTATGTATATATAAATAAATAAAAAAACTCGAACAAAACAAAATAATATTATTTTCAAAGATGTATCAGATAAGAAGTGGATGAAGAAAAAAGAAAAAAAAAAAAAAGGGAGAGATTTGTTTTTGTTTTCTACAATTTGCTCACAGCCAAAATACACCTGTTTGTTTATTTGTCTTTATATCGTTTCAGTTTGACTAAACAGTTTATCAATTTGTCCACCAAATGAAGAAAGTGACATACAGACAGTGCCGTCATACAGACAGAGAGACAGACAGACAGACAGACAGACTAACGCAGATAGGTAGTGATTTATACATGTGTCCATATTAGTCTTACTGTCTGTCTGTATACACATCCATGTATATATACACGTATGTGCGTGCATGCGTGCGTAAATAAACAGAAACAGTCCCATAATCTGTTTATTCATCTTTATTTATTTATTTATTTATTTATATATTTATTTATTTATTTATTTACTTATTTACTTATTTATTTATTTATTTATTTATTTATTTATTTATTTATTTATTTACTTATTTACTTATTTATTTATTTATTTATTTATTTACTTACTTATTTATTTATTTATTTACTTATTTATTTATTTACTTATTTATCTTTTCTTCTTTTTTTTTTCTTATTTATTTATTAAGAATCCCTAGATGCCATTTAGTACTAATGGTCGTTGTGTTTAGTTCACTGGTTAATAAATAAAATGTTAAAATGACTTGGAATTACTGGCAGGAACTTGCAGAGTATTCGATTTCCCGTCGCTTTAAATTCATCCTGATTGTCAGTTGGGACTTATTTGAAAAGCGGATCAGTTTCGTTACGGGATTAACTCTGCTAAACATACATTTTGAATTGTAATTGCTGGCCTCAGTGAACTTGCGTTTTTTTTTTTTTTTTTTTTTTTTTAATTCTGTGTATTTAGTTTTTCTCATCAGGTTTTAATCTCTTTAAGTTATATTTTAAGTTATTTTATGAAATCTGTTCAGTTTATTTTATTTTGATCGGTTTCTCTCTCTCTCTCTCTCTCTCTCTCTCTCTGTTTCCGTCTTTTTTCCATCTGCATGTGTGTGTGTGTGGGTGTTTGTACATATATATATATATATACACCTACTTATATACTTACGTAGGTATGTAGTTTTGTACGTATGTATGTATGTATATATATGTATATGTGTTTGTACGCATCTTATAAAACATTATTCTACTCGAATATAATTATTCTCATCTTTATCTACACATTAACCCAGACTGTGGACGACACTCAGCAACAACAACAACGACAACAAAAAATGTGTCGCTGCCGTTGTTAGTAATGACCCAGCATCTGGAAACGCAGACACGTCGTGGCAGCAGTTCGAGCTTGTCAAGTCGCTACAATTGGCTCTTTCTGCCTCTCAGTCGTTGGCCATAATAAAAGCATCAGCGAGATTTCCTCTTAATGACGTCACAGAGCAAGAAATAATCCACGTAAAGCACGCAGACGACATCAACAGTCTGTCTCGCTGAAGGTTAAAAAGAGCCCGGATGAATCAGATGTTGATGACAACGACAGCTGCGTCGTTGTTGTCGGTTAGATGTGGAGTGAAAGATAATTGTAAATAAGACGTTTGTTTTGTTTTACGTCATCGGAAGGACAGACTGAGATTTGTTCTGTCCTTCATATTTGTCCTGTGTTTAACGAAACAACCACAGCATGTTGATTATATTGTAATGTACGTCGTGTCTCTCTCTCTCTCTCTCTCTCTCTCTCTCTCTCTCTCTCTCTCTCTCTCTCTCTCTCTCTCTCTCTCTCTCTCTCTCTCTCTGTGGGGTGTGCATACGTGTGTATGTGAGTGTATTATATCAAAAGCCCCATTTTTTGTTTTACATGACTACTATGAGGAAAATTGAACTATAATTTTTTCATCTAAGATTTTATATAGATAGATAGATAGGTAGGTAGGTAGGTAGGTAGGTAGGTAGGTAAATAGATAGATAGATAGATAGATAGATAGATAGATAGATAGATAGATAGATAGATAGATAGATAGATAGATAGATAGATAGATAGATAGATAGATAGATAGATAGACAGACAGATACATAGATAGATATAGATACAGATACAGATAACAAATAAATAAATAAATCTAGCCTCTGACATAAAACACACCAACAACTAAAGTCATTTAATGTCATTAACTCAGTCTACACTGCGATCAGTATTATTTTACTGAACACACACACGGAGACGTCACAAAAACCAATAACCAGTAAAACAGATCCCAAAGTGAATTTCAGAAACACAATACGTTAAAAATCGGGATTATATATATATAGAGAGAGAGAGTCCATCACAGAGGAAACATAAAACGTAGATTACTGGCTTATATCACTTACCATTAAACAAATGATGTTAAAAAAAAAAAAAAGAGAACGAGTACGTGCTGTATTGCAGATGTCGTATATCACTGTTATCTATATGCTAAAATAGAAACGTATATAGTATATAACAGATGGGACACACACATTGTTATTCTGTGCGTCACGTGTGTTGTCATGTGTTACGTACTGAACTCAGTGTAAATGAAAACAGTGGAGGGATGGGTTTTTCTTGCACGCTGCAGAATGAATAATGTCTACTACTACTACTACTATTACTACTAAACTACTACTACTACTACTACTACTACTACTACTACTACTGCTACTACTATTGCTGCTGCTGCTGCTGCTACTGCTGCTACTACTACTATTACTACTACTGTACAACTACTGCTGCTGCTGATTTCTATTACGTGTACTACTGCACTACTACTACTACAGCTAATATGTTATTACCGTCGTCATCATTATCATCATTGTTATTCCTGTAAGCAGAAGCGGTGTCTTATTCTGGAATATTATTCCTACTCCTTTTTTTTACGCTACTTTTAAACTCCTCATCTACTGAAATACTCGATACGACCGTGTGTAAAGTTATTAATATTTCAGTCTATTTACGTCTTTGTCAAAGCCAGGATGCCAGGCTACAAAAACATCAGAGCGATAACAACAACAAAAAATTGAAAAATATATATTTAATTCTTCAAAACAAAATCGTGTTCTTGTAAAAATGTTATGGCACAATTACTTTATATTAAACAAAGATCGAAAAAAAAAAAAAAAATTTTAATTTTAAAAAATAGTTATAAATAAAGTAGAGGACAAAATGAAAGGTTCAGGATTTTTTAATTATTATTTTTTTAACTTAACGATTTTGAAAGTGACTTTGTGATGTTTTTATTACTGGCTTGGAATAAGGTCACGTTTTTTTTTTTTGAGTATCTCACTATTTCTTACAAAATCATACGACTAACATTAATAACAGTTAGTGGGCTGATTGTAATTCACTGTTAGAACTATCTTCCTGATTCCAGTGCCTCATAATAGCCTATGAAAGGCTGTGATATGTCTTCATTTTTTTTTTTTTTTTTTTTCCCTGTTAATGAGGAGGTCTACATAAAAGATCTTTTTACTGCTGATGAAATATGAAGGTGAAATGCTTTGATGACTTATATGATGCCTGAAATACCTGATGATTTTTTTAAATTTTTTTTTAAAAATTAATGTCTTATATGCTGAAGTATTTTTATGTATAGTTATAAAACTGCCTTGGGGGTTTTAAACTGAACACTGTACGTTTGAACCATAACATCGAGTTGTTTTGTGCAATAATAAAATATTCAGTTAATTTCCAGTTCTGGTGGATGTTTACTGTCTACCAGTTTGGCCATGTGCCTAATACCTACATCAGTTTATACTAGATTTTGTTGTGTTTCGTTTTTTTTTTTTTTTTTTTTTTTTTTTTTTTTTTATTCATTTATTTTTATTTTTGTTGTTGTTGTTAGCGATTTAGTTTCGTTTTCGAGCAGATTTCATTGTGATGTTTGTTGTTTGTTTACGATATTTATCTTTTTCTGTCGTGTTATTTCACAAAACTGTTTTAAATACATAAAAGTTTGTAGTATTTTATCACAGAATGTACACACATGGTATTATGATGCAGAATACGTTAAGACATAAAGTAATTTATGTGTGCATGTGATAATGACGTAATAACTTATCTAGTTATCTCTCTATCGGGGATTCGATCCCAAAACATAGCAGCTTTAAATCACAGGCTTAACCACATTATTACCAAGAACTCTAAACAATGTTAAACGACCCGAGAGCAACAAAAAAAAAATGTCTACGGTACGGACTTCTAACTACCATTACTAAAATGTACGACAGCAAAGGATTCTCTCTCTCTCTCTCTCTCTCTCTCTCTCTCTCTCTCTCTCTCTCTCTCTCTCTCTCTCTCTCTCTCTCTCTCTCTCTCTCTCTCTCTCTCTCTCTCTCTCTCTCTCTCTCTCTCTCTCTCTCTCTCTCTATCTACCCTCTCTCTATCGCTCTCTCTCTCTCTGACAAGGAAATTGGGTTCCAACTGATTAAAGCAAAACGTTTTTCGATCGCTCAATAATTACAGCGAAGAAGAAAAAGAAAAAAAAAAGGACACAGCTACGATCGCATAGCATCTCCATGATAGATTTATTACTTGTGACTTTCAGCAACGTTGTTGAAGAATTTTGTGAAACTCATTTTAAAAAGCCACCGAAAGATTTCTTTCTATTTCACAGTCACATCATTTTAATATATTGTTTAATCTCTCTCTCTCTGTCTGTGTCTCTCTCTCTGCATCTCTCTCTCTGTCTCTCTGTGTGTGTGTGTGTGTGTGTGTCTCTCTCTCTCTCTTTCTCTCTGCATCTATCTCTCTGTATCTATCTCTCTCTGTGTGTCTATCTGTCTGTCTGTCTGTCTCTCTCTCTCTCTGCATCTGTCTCTCTCTGTATCTCTCTCTCTCTCTCTCTCTCTCTCTCTCTCTCTCTCTCTCTCTCTCTCTCTCTCTCTCTCTCTCTCTCTCTCTCTCTCTCTCTCTCTCTCTCTCTCTCTCTCTCTCTCTCTCTCTCTCTCTCTCTCTCTCTCTCTCTCTCTCTCTCTCCATGTCTGGCTCTATCTGGTTTACATGGACGTTGTTTTATTGATTTGCATACAGCTAGTATTGTTGTAAATTGACAATTAATGGACACGCAAGCTGCGGCACATTTATTTAAATTTATTCCTTGTTTATTTATTTTAATGAACTAATAAATTTTGTAGTAGATTGTTTGTTGTTGTTGCAGTGGCTGCTGTTGTTGTTGTCCTTATTTGTCGATTGCATAATAAATTCGTTGTTTGTTGGAATGCTGGAATGTTGTTTAAAGATTATCACGATCCTAGCATGCTCGTCATGGGCATGTTATTACAGCGTCATGTGTGTATTGGTATTGATGAGTAATAACTGAATAGCAGAGTAAGTGCCCAAAGGTTCGCGATCGTGTTAGAATCCAGCTAAAGGAATGGAGACATCTGTTAGACGTGACATCATAATGATTACTCACCTCTATGGGCATCGATCCCAGACCCTAGCAGTCCAAAAAAACCCACAAACAACAATGACTTAACCACATAAAAAAAAAAAAAAATTGATACAATATCTTCACTTGACGCAAAGATGGCGGTACAGTGATCAGATCCCGAAACCTACGATTCTTTGACGGATTTTTTTTTTGTTTTTTTTTTTTTTTACCCTGCCCTGAGGCTCTGCTTGGCTGAATTTGAGAATATTTCCTTTAATCCTGAGTAGAAAGCAATCGAAAACAAAGTGACGGTAATTGACTCGATTACTAATACATATGCCCTACCCATTACATGTAATTTGTTTTGCTGTTGCTTGGCAGATCTATTTAACGTTCCTGACAAAAGCACTTTAACACTGTGGTTTAGAGCACCAGGACCCGCATTCAGGCCGAGTAATTACTTATTAATCTGTGTTGAAAATTAATAGTTTCTACTTTACTGCTGTTTTTATGCGTTCTCTCAGTGCTGTGCTGGACGTTGCCTTTCTGAATTGCGGCGAAATTGTCAATCCTTTTTGTCTGATTATGTCGTTGTGAGAATTTATGTGTTTGTCATTAGGAGTGTTTGTGTGTGTGTGTGTATGTGTGTGTGTGTGTGTGTGTGTGATTTGTTGTTGTTCTTGTCTTATCTCTCTCTCTCTCTCTCTCTCTCTCTCTCTCTCTCTCTCTCTCTCTCTCTCTCTCTCTCTCTCTGTCTCGCTCTCTCTCTGTGTCTGCATAAAATATTTGTTCAAGTTTGTACAATTCCATGTTTGATGGCGTTAACAACAAAATAATAGCTACAGATTTTAAATACGATTTCAACTTCAATCCATCTGAACAGTTTGCTTCGATGACCGAGTATCCGCAAATAAGGCTGTGAATATGCATCGTACGAGTCACAGTCGTAGTATTTGTGAAATACAAATGTTTGTCTGTTAGTACTTTAGTACCTCTTTTTTTTTCTTTCTGACAGACACACACACACAAATGACATAAGTGTATGTGTTTTATCGAGCTACAGACGTCGTAAACTCGTCAAGTGATTTCTGAAAAAATTAATAGCTTCCCGAAACCTAATTAATAAGCTAGAGAGAGGATAATAAGAAAATTATAACGATTCCTTTACAATTACTGTACAGCATAACAAGTTTGTCCTTGGTTCAATTGACGCGTTTTGGGTCTTATCATTATCGACTGTCGCCAGAGGAATATTCCACTAAGCCCACTGATAAATACTTTTTCAACTAAAACCAGTGTATTTTGTAATTTCGTTTAAAAGGTATGTCCTAAAACCGTGTTAGATAATTATTATTTCTCGTGTTTTGATGAGTGATGTTAAGATACATACACTCACATACGTGCACAAAAGCATATATAATATATACACACACACACACACATAAATACATAAGTACATGTATACTCTCACACACACACACACACACACATACATATGATGGTTCTACACACACACACACGCACACAAAACAATAATAATAATAAAAATTTAAATTTAAAAAATACGTCGTGTTATTAATTACCAGAAACAGGATTAATATACAGGAAAACAAATATAACAAAAAATATAACACACACACACACACACACACACACACACACACACACACACACACACACACACACACAAAAAATAATTAAATTCTATTTATAACTTAGAGCAAAATATCATCTCATGCATCGCGTATATTATGTCAAAATTTTGTCTGGAATTTTTTTTTTTTTACGTCATCTCGTCACTGTCGACTATAACGAGTTTTGTCACCAGAAGATACATGCAGTCCCGAGCCGCATTATCTGTTGTCCCGAGCATGTGATTCTATTGGGAATCGTCTGTTGCCACTAAATTCACAATTAACATGGCTTCCAGAATTTACGCTACGTTTAACAACAGTTTTATAAATCTGGAGGCAAATTCCCGCCATGGCGTTTAATGATATCGTCTGCGTGACACATCCGAGAAAAACCGTCGACGCACTACTGGATTATTTGGACCCACGTGACTTGAATTGCTTGCGAAGGATGTGACGTATGAATGGATCGTTTCGACTCGAAGTCGTCAAGATTACCAGTCGCGCGGTACGGATCATGGAGGATCAAAAGGGATGAAATGTTTTCTTGTAATCAATCATTTGGTGATGACGAAACATGGAAATACACATGCATTTCCTTAAAACCATGATTTAAAAAAAACCAGAAGACATTTCAGAGTTTACTCCGAAATGGAGTAGAATTAAGACTAGTATTTCACAAATGATAATAACTAGAAAATTGTTATAGTCGTATTTACAGTAAGAATCTTTCAACAGGAATAAAAAATGAAAATCTCTCTCTCTCTCTCTCTCTCTCTCTCTCTCTCTCTCTCTCTCTCTCTCTCTCTCTCTCTCTCTCTGTAATACACACACACACACACACACACACAAACACACACACATTTCAGTAATACGTTTCCACCCATAACACGAACGTGATGACAGCTGTATGTAACTCGTTTTGTGATGACATTTGAATTAGCTTCGGATATATCGGCAAATCGTCAGCTGGTGCATCCTATGTGTTCAGCTGAAAACCATGTTACATTTTGTCTCAGCCACGTTAATTATCAGCGTGTTCTGACTGTAATCAGAATAGAGGATTTTATTACAACAGAACACATTGATTTTGTGCTTGCATTTCTTTTTTTTTTGATATTTTCTTGTTGTTATTGTGGGTTTCGTTGTTTTTGTTTTTGGGGGTGGAGTTTATGGGAGCGGTTGAGACTATTGGTTTCTTTGTTGTTTGTTTATTGTTATTTATTATTATTATTATTAT
>CM022665.1:42023651-42071151 GCA_012295275.1 Chrysomallon squamiferum
TGTAACCATGAACTGTAGCTGCAGGAAAGGTAAACATAATTATCTAAACGTGAACAACACACGTTAGTGTTAATATAAAAATTACAAAGCTGATACTTCCATTAAATATATATATATGTTTTTTTCAGGATACCGAGACACGTAATTGTTATTGCACATACGCAAACACACTTACTTTAAAATTGTAGTTTTGGAGAGTTTCTTTTATGATAACGAAATATTTTCTGTTAGTTAATATCAGTCTATCTATCTATCCATCTATCGATATATATATATATATATATATATATATATACATCCATATATATACATACACCCTATTATTATTATAGGTATACGTACATACATAGATATAGACAGACATACATATATACATACATACATACATACATACATACATACATACATACATACATACACACACACACACACACACACACACACACACATACACACATACATATTCACCATATGCTCATTCACAAACAATTCACAAACAATATAGATATTAATACAAAAAAAACAGATTAAAAAATAAAAAATAAAAAATTTAAATGGTCGTTTTAAGCACAAAAACTAAGATACTCTAGTCTTCTTGATAAAATTTTACACCCAGTACAATTCTTGTTTTGTAAAATACAAATCACAGACTTCGTCCTACGAGCTGTAGTCACAGTAAAAAAGCGTGGACATCGCTGACTTCAATAAATAAAGTCACAAAGACGCGAATCCATATTTTATCTGTTTTAGGTCTCGTTACATGCTGTTGGTGTGGGCGGACAACGCTGAAAGGTCGGGGTGGTGGTGGTGGTGGTCACTGAACGCTGTGTGACAACAGCGTATCCCTAACGTGTCACGGAAACTGACGTAGACGATTTCCAAAACAAACAAAAAATATTTTCAAAGTCAAACATCTTCTTTAACAGAATCGATGTTAATTATTCGTGAAATTCACATTACCCGGGTTACCATGGCAACCAGATGCTGTAGATTTTTGTTCTTCTTTTCTTTTTCTTTTTTTTAATGGAAGTGTTTTTGACTTTAGGTTTCAGAGACTAACAAAATGCTTTGACGGAGAGTTCATTTTCATTATAACCGTTATCTATAAATTCATTTTTTTTTTTTTTAAATTTACTTTAATTTATTTACCTTACTTAGGTTGTAAGAGAGGCAGAATATTAACTGTTATAATACTGAATCCATTTATTAAATTTTGAAACTGATGAATATGTTAGAATGAGTGAATAAATGTTTAACGAAACCCCAAAAGGAAAAACATATCGGCTACTGGACGTCAAACCAAGGTAAACACATAACGAAATGCTGATGAACATGTTACGTTTAAAGAATCAGAGTATTATAAGGACACTTTCGTAACAGGATAATTCTGTATATAAAAATCCCGTGCTATCAGGGAAAAAAAATTATTATAATAAGCTATCGATTTCCAAGGTAATTCTCGACAACAGAATTGATTTTTAAATATCAGAATTAATCCTGCAATATAAACTAATTGATTCCACCATAATTATTTATTTAAAAATTAATTTAAAAATCATCCAAAAACAATAATAATAGGGCCTCTGAAAAAGTATCTACAAACATGATCTAATAAATAATAAATGAACGTATCATTTCGTAACTGATATCGTAGTAAATTTTCCTGAACAAAAGCCAAAAAATATTTTCATAAAGATTTTTGTCTCTGTCGATAACTGTGTATAAATTAGTTTTATACATGCATAAGTTCAGTAATGGATAATGCTTGCTACCTCGCTAAGTCATTTGCAAACCGATTTTAAGAGGGGAAATGATCGTTAAAGACATTAATTAGATGTGAAATACTGAGTGGTCTATTGATTCAGTCGAGAAACTAAAGACAGTCTGATTTACTGACTAAAGTTCATGTCAACAAAAAAAAAAAAAAAAAAAAAAAAAAAAAAAAAATCCTCGATGTCAACGTGAAAGAAAATTATAGCCCATAAACATTTGATTCTCTTCATAAAATTTTTTAATTTCTTGTATTAGTTTCTGGAATTATGTGACTGATGACTCAAAACGTCAGTGATTTATAAATTCGGTGCAAAAAAGGGATCGTATCTTGGAGTTTTTGTAACTCCGTACGGGTCAAGGACGGATACTTTAGAACTATTTTAATGCAGATTTTAATATAGCTGCTAAGGGAATGAAATTATATATATATATATATTTAAAAAAATAAAAATAAAATTAAAAAAACACTTACCTATGGTTGAGACGACCGTACCGACAAAGTAAAAAGATCCCGAAAAGTCCCATCTCGGTCGTCTGTTTCCTACAATTCCAGCAGTTTCCGCCACGCCGTGCACGTGCAGGAGTCGTTGTAAATCCGACGTGTTCACGCTCGGGTACGTGGCCAGGAACGAGTCGACGGCCTCTTGGTATTTTTTCCTGTCCGTGACCTCCTGCTCCGCTTCGAGCAGCATGAACATGCCGGCCCCGGCCAGCATGTACAGAACCATCACGAAGAACAAGAGAATGAACCGGGCGTTGTCCTCTCTCAGGTGCAGAGCCGAACAACACCCCTTTCGTTTCGAACGTGGCATCCCGTGCAGCGTCTTGCCCCCCTCCCTCACGTTCCCACTGATAACGCTGATCTTTTGGCGAGTAATATTTGGTTTTTGTGTGGCTTCCACCTCAATTATTACGATGTTATAAAGTCGTTTTTTTTTTTTTTGTTTTTTTTTTTTGTTTTTTGTTGTTTGTTAAATCTTTTTTTTTTTTTTTTCTCTCTCTCTCTTCTTCTTCTTTTTTATACACTTATCGGCTGATATTCAAAAGTTTTAACTTCGATTTGTGGACAATCATTGCCCTGAATTAACAGATCTAAAACGAGCTGCTATAATCCATCACAAATCACGGACTCGGCCGAAATGAGACGAAAAAAAGCGACGTCATGTTTTATTCCCGATCAAACTGGGGGAAAACGAGGCACTCTTTTTAAGCGTGGACTTTCAAATTTTCAAATCCCTGTGAGAATTGTGTACGTTAATGATATCTTTTTTTTTTCTTTTCTTTTTAGTCATTCCATCAAGCGATAATTACGACAGCTGTGTAGCACACTCGAACAGCTACAACATCGTGCATCAGTCTTCTAACCAGAATTTTTTCTCACTTTGTTGTAAGAAAATACACCTGACGGCGACTACAATAAGAATAACAATGAACGAAACGAAAACCGAATTAATAAATTTTCTTTTTCGTTCTGATTTCCGGATTCATAATCTGTTTAAAACATCGAGTGGAATTCTATGACGAAAAAAAGAACACGGAGAGATGAACGTGTGTATAATCAACTTTTCATTGTTTTTACTTGGTCGTTTCGACGACGTCGATGCTGGTGTTCTTGCCTGGAAACTTCAACGTCATTACACCCCGAGGGTGGAATGACAGCGTGATGGGTTGCCACCGGCAACGTGGTAAACATGTTGATTTTGTATTATATACCCCCTGATTTCATCGCAGTCACTGTTGATGGAAACATCTGGTAACATAATTTATTTTTGAACATAAAACAGCTGGCGAATAGAACAGATCTCGAAAAGAAAATATATTATATCTATATGTATATAGATATATATATATATATATATAAAAGTATTGTCGTTTTTCGATTAAACTATTTTTTTAAAAAAGCCAAGAGGAGGTAAATATTAACCTTTCCACACGTAACTTTGTCACACAGAACAGTAAAAATAACAGCTCGACAAAAGTGAGCACCTTGAAGAATCTATTCCATTATTTTTTTTTGTTCTACTTCTAAGAACTCAATACGCCATCCGCATACGAATGAATATAAAATAAAACAAAATCCTTTTTGGTGTTCCGAATTCAGAAGTTAAAAAGTGAAGACTTTTAAATTCCGATTCCAGTTCAAGTGAATCTCGACCATTCAGAATGTTACTTCTTGTCCGTTTCCAAAAAAACCCACTGAGTAACTTTCAGCTACGATACTTTTTTTTTTGTTTCCCCTCTCGACTCCATATTCTCTCCCAGCAGCCGGCGATAACGCTGTGACAACAGTTGGCTTTCCGCCTATATTCTGTCGCTGTTGCTTATAGTGAAAAATCAATGAACGCCGTCGTGATCATTTCGGTTTGGATTTCGTCGTATCTAAAAGAACGCGAGTGATCGGCCTTGTTTTATTAGCGACACAAGGGACAGGGCTGTTTTTTAGTGCCGATGTCGTAGATTATCGTTCTTTGACATTTTTATTTTTTTTTTTTTTTTTATTTGGGGGGTGGGAGAAACGGCGACATTAATTTTACTTTATTTGGATTAAATATGTTAGAAATGTATGAAAATAAATAAGATAAAAGGAAAATAAAAAAAAAAAAAAAAAATAATAATGATGATGATGGAGAAAAATAAACCTTGACTGTTTTTCTGGAATTAATTATTTTCTTTGAATCAAAACCTAATAAGTACTGGCATATAAAAAAATAAATAAAGGGTTTGCTTTCAAACTCTCTCTCTATATATATAGCTGTATTTACAAGGTTAAAAACCTTGATTAGTCAGTCTCCCTCCTTCCTTTTCTCCCCATCAGTCTCTTGTTCTGTATCTCTATCTTTTACTGTATATCTATATATATATTTAGTTATTTACCTATCTATCTAATTTTCGCTATCTATTTATTTATCTATCTACCTATCTACCCATATCTTTATCTTTCTGTCTGTCTGTCTATCTGTCTATATATATATATATATTTATATATCACCTGTTTTATTAAGTGAAAGACAAATATTTTGGGCTATGTATATATGTGTGTGTATATGTCTGTATATATGTCTGAATATGTGTGTGTGTGTGTGTGTGTGTGTTTGTTTATATATATATATATAATCAGACACACATACACATATTAAGACACATATATATATATACACGCATATATATATATATATATATATATACATAGCCCAAAATACGTGTGTCTTTCACTTAATAAAACAGCTGGTCGATCAATGGCCAGCACAAACCGACTGTGTAATTACATAAGGAATTTACTGGAATTTACGTACAGAAGGGCTGAGTCGTCTTAATTCGTCATTACGTGTTATTAGACGAGCACGTTCTCTTCATTAACACTTGCACACACAAGTCACAATCACCTGGCAGCCAGACAAAAACATCCTCTGAACAGCGGCTGATTTCCACGCGGGAATTCGTTAGGTCTCGGAATTAACATCTGCTTACAAACAACGCACAATAATACATAACAACAATTTCGTCTTTTGTTTTCGTTTTCAATGGGTTGGGTTACCTTTCTCGCGAGCGAGGTGAATCAATGCTTGACCTATACATTTTTTTTTTTTTTTTTTTTTTTTTTTTTTTTTTTTTTTTAAATATAGAGATAGATAATTTTGTCAGCGTTCTAAACACAACAACAGTATGGTTGAATAATGATTTGTTCGGGAAATCTTTTTTTTTTTTTTTTTATTATAATTTTTTTATTTTTTTATTTTTTTTTTCAGCGGATGATTATTTTATGAAATCTCCGAAACTGCTGTGTTGAATATTTTAATATTTGATGCGGGTTTACACACTTGACTGATTTAGATACATTGAGAGATAATTAACGATTATTTGAATTCGCTGAAACGGAAGGAAAATATAATTAATTATGCGTGCTAGAGTCTGATAGTTTTATCTCTTTTTTTTTTTTTTTTTTTTTTTTTTTCTTTAGTTAAGTTTTGTTTTTATATCTTTATTTTATTTAAATAAAGTTTAATTATTTGTTTAATTTATCTACAATGTCTAATTATATTTGTATATTTAGTTATGATTATCTACACATGCGCGCATGAACATATATTTTTATATTGAAAGAAAGAGAAAGAGAGAGAGAACTAATTAAAACTAACAAGAACAATGTGTGTATGTGGTGCATTTACATAGAGAGAGAGAGAGAGAGAGAGAGAGAGAGAGAGAGAGAGAGAGAGAGAAAACGAGTTAAAAAAAAAAAACAGTAAGTCGAAACAATAATAAATGAATTGTCAGACACTCTTTACTCACAAGCAAATTTAAATGAACACTGACAATGATTAAACTAACACATACAAATAACTCGCAAACACGTTAAAAACTAACACACACAAATAACTCGCAAAAAAAAACACGTTTTAAAAAAACTAACACACAAATAACTCGCAAACACGTTAAAAACTAATACACACAAATAACTCGCAAAAAAAACTAACACACAAATAACTCGCAAAAAAACACGTTTTAAACACACAAAACTAACAAATAACAAATACGCAAAAAAAAAAAAAAAAAAAAAAAAAAAAACTAACACGCTTATTCGATGCGGGAAAAACAACAACCAGCGACGTAAAACAAAATAAGCACATAATCAGCAAAACGGACATAAATTATCATTTACAGAATTTCGGTGACATTTGGGTTACAGTTTCGATCCGGGCGAAGCGTAATGTTAATCGATGGAACTATTCTTTATCCACCGAACGAAGCAAGAGGCTTTGTGAACCGATCCGCCAGCTGTTTCCACGCTGAGTTTTCGAGCGCACATTTTTCGTCAGGTTGAGGAGACGGCGAGTTTCTGTTGTTTCGTTCAGCTTAATTTTCTTTTGTAATTTCATGCACAACATTCAGTCGTAAAGCATCAAGCCGTTTAATAAATAATTTGATTACGTTTTGTCGTTGAATCTACAGCTGCTGCTGCTGCTGCTGCTGTTGTTGTTGTAGCTAGTTAGTTTCCATTGTTGTGGGATCGTTTTTATTCCTTTTGGGTTGTAAATGTATTCACAGTGGTATATATATATATATATATATATATATATATAACACACACACACAGATATAAATATGAATATAAAAATGAATATAAATAAAGGTATTTGTCGATATAGTAAATGGTTGTGTATGTCGAGGACATTCAAGTTTTAATATCATTTCTCCGTGGTTGTATGGATTTTTGTTTGCATCTGGTTAAATAACTGTTATATTAATAATGATGACGACGACGATGATGATGATACTTCTGCTAAATCATCAACAACTGGTACTAAAAATAATAATGATGACAATGATAACAACAACAACAATAATAATAATAACAATAATAACAATGATAACAAAAACAACAACAATAATATTAGCAGCAATAGCGAAAGTAACAAATATAATAGGAAGAAAACAACAACAATAAAACTATACTAATATCATTACTACTACTACTACTACTACGTCTTTGTTTTATCGCTTCTACTATTTTTTATTTGCTATTCCATCCTCTCATTTACTTTTTTCTTCTTTCATTCTTCTTTCTTCTTTCATTCTTCTTTCATTCTTTCTTCTTGTTTCATTGATTCTTCTTCACCTCCTTTTTTTTGCTTTCGTCTTCAATTTTTTTTGTTTTCATCTTTTATCTTTATTTTTTTCTTCTTTCTTTCTTCGACTTCTTACTTCCTTTCATCATCATCAACATCATCAACACCATCAACATCATCATCATCATCATCAACATCATCATCATTTTCTTCTGTTTATTTCCATTCTACCACCTTTTCGATCTTTAAAAAGAACGCATAGTAAAAAAAAAAAAAAAAAATTCTAGCTAATCAAAATAATATAAAGCAAAACAACCCACCATTTTTTTTTTTTTTTTTTAAAGAAATATTATATTGTTACTGCATCAGAAAACACCACGAAGACTTCAGTGACTTGCTGTTTGATGTTGTGGCCATCAAGCAATCGATTATTTCGCTCAGTGAACATAAAACAGAACAGAAAGAAAGAAAGAAAAAAAAAATATGTATATATAGTCTTTAGCGTTAGTTATTGTTCATGACAACAATTATTACTGTTAATTACTTGGGGAAATAATGACTTGAAGTTCTTATACAAAGTCAACACTACTACACTAGTGAAAGGATAAATTTAGAAATTGCTGAATGAAAGATATTGTTTTAATGTCATCGTCGCCATCATCATCATCATCATCATTATTGTAATCATTATGATTAAATGGATGGGTTAAATTATTGCTATTATTATCATTATCCTACTCATCGTTGTTATTATTATTATTATTATTATTATTATTATTATTATTATTATTATTATTATTTTATTATTATTAATTATTTTATTATTATTATTATTATTATTATTTTTTCGTTTGTTTGGTGTTATCTATTGTTATTTTCATTTTCTAATCAACAGACGTAATTACAGGACAGTAACTACATGTAGACTAAAAACTATACGGAAAACAACGACAGGAATAATAAGAATATCTTTGAAGAATATCTTTAAAACGACAAAACAGTAAAACCTAATTCATTAAATAAAATCATAGTCCAGACATGTTAAAATAATATTAATTTCACCCTGCATACAAAAACTACAGCACTGGCTACAGACGTACAAAGATATGAAATAGCTCAATGGTAGAGCATTTGACTGCTGATAGAGAGATCCTTGTTTCGATCCCATGTGTCTAGTAAAAATCTTTATTAGTTCATAACACTGCTTCAGAAATACGCTGCAGAACTTGAATACGTAAATAAAAAAACAAAAAACCCTGGCTTCAGTATCTTTCAGAATTATACATGAACATCTGGACACATACACAAAAGAAATTAATGATTCTTTTATTTTGTTTTAGATCAAATTTTCTTGTTTTAAAAAAAAAAAAAAAAAAAAATCATACTTTTTTATTCTTTATTTTTATTTATTTATTTATTTTTAAATCATGTAGTTCATTTCTCAAGCGACGCCAGAGTTTTTATTTTTGCGTAGTCAATAACTAATTTCTTTAATTCTTCCATTTTGTTATTTTTTTTTTTTTTTTTTTTTAATGTTGTTGTTGTGTTTGCAATTTGTTACAAAAAAACTTTTCTTTAAATGTGTTCACATCTTAGTAATACTATGTGTTAAATTCTGACGCGGCTAGGAACACAAAAACATTCTTCGATTTTGATCACACACACACACACACACACACACACACACACATATATATAATTTAAAAAAAAAAAAAAAAGACAATGGAATATCAAAAAACGAAAACTTGCTCTCAGGTCTGATGTTGTTTTAACAAAGCACTAACTCCCAAATTTTTTTATTTTTTTATTATTATTATTATTTTTTTTTTTGGTTGAACCTCGATCCGTCGATAACCCGCTTTGAACCTAAACAGTACACAAGCAGGGAAACAAAGTTAAATGAAGCAAACTTGCATCCCAATACTCCACAAGTGTGAAACGTCTAACCTGATTGACGATCAAGCCGAATTTCTAGCCTCGGCCGCAAACGAAGCATTTCCTCCGAGATCAACAACGTGTAGAGCAGCCACGCCTAATAGAGTTTGATCGGAATCTATATATCGAGCTCGTTTTGCTTTTCAAACGTCTCCTCATGCGTAAGTCGAGTTAAGATTGAAACTTTCTAACACTCTGCACAGGACGAGGCTTTCAGGCCATCAGTTTCAGATCGTAGCCAGTGCACTGGTTCTTCATCAGTAAAGAGTTGGTTAGCTGGTATGGTTGTATGGTTGTGTGCGTGTGTATGTGTGTATGTGTGTATGTGTGTGCATATGTGTGTGTGTGTATGTGTGTATGTGTGTGCATATGTGTATGTGTGTATGTGTGTGCATATGTGTGTGTGTATGTGTGTATGTGCGTGCATATGTGTGTGTGTATGTGTGTGCATATGTGTGTGTGTATGTGTGTATGTGCGTGCATATGTGTGTGTGTGTGTATGCGTATATGTTTGTATGTATGTATGCTTGTATGTGTATATGCATATATATATGCATGTATATATGTATATGTATATATGTATATATGCATCTATGTATGTATGTGTGTGTGTGTGTGTGTGTATGTCTGTATCTATATGTACGTATGTATCTATATTAGTATGTAATAATGTTTATATGTGAAACACTATTCACGTTAGATTGAAAATACGGTATCTTTGCAATGATTTCAATAAACTGCAATGGCTTTCGTTTTTATCAACGAAATGACATCATAATCAGTTCTATTTTTGATTCGCTTTATTATTAGTGAAGACTGATATCTGTATAAAAATGTAGTTATGCTTTTTTTTTTTTATTTATCAACAGACACAAATCTCATCATATGATTTATAATTTACATTCGTTCCGGTAACAGAAATAGATCCCGAGACCTCTGGATCGTAGTTAAAGGTTTAACACCCAAAGACGCGACGCGTGGGTCGACTCAAGTCTCATTCCAGTGGCTCTGTCGAAAAGAAGGAATTGTATCTACGTGATAATTGACTGCCATAAGCACGGAATTGCATTTTGAGCCCCAAATATTTCCGATCAGCGTTTTGACAGCCCTGGGCGTTTTGAAGCCTGAAATATAACGGATGAGTGCTCCAGATATGAAGGATAGATTTGTTGCTAATGCAGACATATAATGCAGATATCAGACAGTTCGCTGCGTGAATACACAACGTCTGGTCTGGGTGTTTTTTTTTTTTTTTTGTTAACGTCTGGCAAATAAATATTACATCCATCATTAAGAATCGTCCATTTTGGGTAGTTCTGTCTTCGACTGCTGATGGTATCGTGGTTACGTCTTTTGTGTCCATCCCCGAAAGGCAAACGGTTCCAATACTATGCTCGGATAGATTTTAATTTCTTTTTTCTTTCTTTCTTTCTTCGTTTTGTTTCGAAGTTGTGCGAACTCGTAAGTTTTAACTGCTTTTTAAACAGAAATCGAAACATTATTTCCTCGGCGTAATTGTTGTCTCTGTGAATAACAGTGGAGTTTATTTATTTGTGAATTAAAGCTGTATTTCAGTTTTAAAAACAAAATGTATGTATCATTTCATAATCATCCAAACAGAAATGTAATATCTCTGAACTCGAAATGCTGAACGAGTTTCTTTTTAATATTTCACTTAAAAAAAAATAATAAAAAGAAATATAATTAGAAGAAGATAAGAAAAAGAAGAAAAAAAAAGATGGCGATTATCATTATGATGACCTAGAAGAAGAATATTTAACTATTTTTAATTAGATGTATTTAAATTACTCCTTTCAATATATGATTGTATGTATGTATGTATGTATGTAAGCACAAACACACACACACACAGACAAACACACACAAACACACCCACACAAACACAGACACACCCACACACAGACACACATGGTGAACCAATCTCCGTAATTTAAACCACGACAAATCATGTCACTTTTACGATAACATTAAAAACAAAACAGTCTCGGGCGAAATCTATTCTCATTAGAGCAAGAAAAAAAAAAAAACGTTTTACGTTATCTGTTTTGTTTAAACAATAATAACCCTCACAGATGTCTGACTTAATGAGTACGTAAAGGTAGAGTATACACGTAGTTTAGCAAATCAAATTACAAAGAAAATTGATAATTTCCCTGGCATATGAATAAAATATCATTTGGAAAGAAATTTGATTCTTGCTCGGGTTCTTTGTACAAAGTCTACAATTGCACCTAACTGTTTTGCATCTGTTCTTTTTGAAAAATAATTAAAAATCAGTAAAAATCGAATAAAAAACGTCTTTATGTCTATATAATGAGAAACCGTAAAATCTCCACAAATTTAAGGATTGTTATTTTGTTGTCATACTTTATCATTAGCAAAGGTTGGTGTATAGTGCAATGACGTTAAAATGTACAAAAGATGTATTTAGGCTATTAATTTTTTTTTTTTTTTTTAATTATTATTATTTAAATGAATGTCTCCAAATAAGTTGCATTTCGATAGAAGATTGTATGGAAATTTATCAAACTGTCGGCTTGTTAGCCTCTATCCTGAAACCAAAATTACATTTTAAGACAGACCAGAACAGCTGTGTATCGGTTGGTTGAGTCTGAGAGTTAGAGATAAATCCATGACGTTACATAATGTTTTTAGTCCGATCTTCATTACGTTCGATAATTGCGTGACATTATAACCAAAGCTGTGACATTTAATATAACATTTGGGAAGTATTAATAATAATCGTTTGGGTTCAGTTATTTCAATATTTGTTGGGTTTTGTTTTTTTTTTTTTACCATTGAGACTTAGTTCGCTGGTGAACTTGTTGCACTATTTCGTTTCTTCCAAGAATATTTATAAGTCCGTAAGTGTATAATTCTCTGTCGTTTCTAATCGACTTGTTGAAAACAGTACGTTCAGCGTTAAAACACTGAAAAACTCAAATATTCTTTCTATTCAAGCCTTGTAACCACTACCCGCATATGAACGTATTAGTGTATTTAAAGATTTAAAACGAAAAGCAAAAAACAAGCAAACAAAAAAAAAAAAAACGGTTACAAGAGTTAAAAATGATTTAAAGTTATTTATGCAATTTCGAAGCTTTGAACTGCAGTAATCATTATAAAATGTCAAATTTTAGGAATATTCCATACTTTATTATCAGTAAAGGTTAATGTGAAGTAATAAATTAACATTCGTGTCCAAACTAAGCTGTATTTATTTTATTTATTATTATCATCATTGCATATTTTTTACTCCATGTTACAAATATAAGTTTTAAGTACATTATAATCTGTTATTTTATTTGTAATTTGCGCTGTCATCACTGATTTTATCTATCTATCTAGCAATCTAGCTATCTATCTATCTATCTATCTATATCTATATATCTATATATATATATATATGGCTTTCATAATTTCAAACAGAAAACTCGTCTCCGTTTTGCGACTTATTTTTTATTAGTTAACATCACTTAATTTTACTTTCGCGCAGACAAAACAAATGAATTTTCATGGGACTGAAAAATTATTCTTATTATTAATTATACCTATATATGTTCGTGTATATATATATGTGTAAGTTTTTGCTTGTGTGTGGGTGTGCGTGTGCGTGTGTGGGTGTGTTTGTACATAAATATAGTGAAGTCTGCTAAATAAACACATTTCATAAACCGTCAACATTTCCTCGGGTTCTTCAAAAAAAAAAAAAAAAAAAAAAAAAAAAAAAAAAAATGAATTCGTCCTTGAACTTGTTTTGTTGACTGTTCGCACACTGGCTAACGTTTTGAATTAACACAGGCGAAAAAAAAAAAAAAAAAAAAAAAAATGGCGATTGAATCACCTTAATGGCCCAGCTTAGTTACTAAACGTATGAAGAGTTAATTGATGGCGATAGTTTACCGCGGAGGACTCGTTTGACACTTTTTGTCCAATTCACAAGGGACGTCACCGTTTTTTTTTTTTTTAAATATTTACTTAATAAACGGTCCGAGCAGATACAAACGTTATAACTGGAAAAAACAACGATCTGAAACCTCGCAAACAATTAATAGTTTTGTATCCTTATGTATTGATTTTCATTTTCCTAATCTGCTGTATCATAATTATGGAAGGCTCTCCGGCGTCCGTACTCGTAGCCTTTGGCGTCCATGTTGACTTTGCTCTGTTAGTGTTTGCGTACGTTCGACAGCTGGAAATATTCTAGCAGCACTGTGACAGTTATTCTGTTATATTCAGTAATCATTCGGGTTAAGTATGGAAGGGTTTGGTTTAGGCATTAATTCTAATTGAGAAATATAATTTCATGCAACATGCTGATACGCAAGGCCGTGTAAAATAATTGTTCGTTTAATAAAACGAACGATGTTTGCGAATCAGGCTTCAGTTTGCTGTTGTAAATCAATCGAAGGAAGAACTTAAAAGCACAAACATGCTCTCGTAATATTTTATTGTAGATTCGATCGTCATACAGCTAGATCTTTATTTACAGAGAAATGATCGGCTTATCTGTGGCAGTTAAAACTCTTTAAGAAATACAAAACGTAAGCGACGCGTGCAAAGCGAATCCCGGTGAAAAAGTCACTGTTTCTGCGTCTTCTCCTTAATAGAAAGGTTAACTATCAGATTCTTAATGTTAATACATTAATCAGTCTCAGTAAAGGAATAAACAGAACTGATGGTAAATTAATGAGTTTTTGCTCAAAAATTGTAAAATGGAACAAAAAACACTAGATCTTTGTATAACTGGGCAAAACCGGACAATTAATTGTGACTTTTTTTTTTTAATTAGCTGAAGTTGTGACTTTTATTACTGGACACGGCACAGAGGCGTGCAGAGGTCTGGTGATCCCTGGGGCCATGTCCTTGATTGCATGCCCCAAAGACTCAAGTATAAGACCTGGTACTGAGAAATATTATGAGAAAGAAAGATATTTTGAATACGTGAACACAGACGAAACATAAAATAAACACTTTATTGGATTTAAACATAAATCAGCCAAATTTATTAAATTCTCTTCTCTGATTAGATGCCCCCCCCCCCACATTTGGATGTCCGGGGCCATCCCCCCTTCCACCTCCCCTCTACACGCTACATACAGAAAAATGACACACACAAGACACGCATTACGATTCGTTGACATAAATAGTTGTCACTGATTGTAGTAAGTACAGTGGTACCTGTCTTGTAAGGACACTCGTGGGGCCGAACCAAAGTGTCCTTACTGTGCAGGAGACCGCTCATCAGAGGGACACAAAATTATAGACAATTTTTTTTTTTTATCTTTTTTTTTTTTTTTACAACATTATTTACAATCTTTATTCATATTTTTCACACCAGCACCAACAACAAACATCAATTTTTTCGTGGCTTTGCATTGCCGTAGCAAAACATCACGGTTTTCTCCTAAACTTCAACTGCAAATATCGAGTTTCTTATTTTGCAAAATTATAGACAATTTTTTTTTTTTAATTTTTTTTTTTTTTTTTTTTTTTTTTTTTACAACATTATTTACAATCTTTATTCATATCCTTCACACCAGCACCAACAACAAACATAACTAAGCGTAAGTTATAGTTACGTTTTGAGAAAATATTGAATGTCAGATCCAAGAAGAGCTCCGATTAGTGCCAGCTGCACCACGTTTCCGACCACAAAACTACCGCGTTGACGCAGGGTTTATGAAACATAAATATGCGTGGAGTGACGTTGAATGTTTGAATTATTAAAATTACGTACCAAATGCTTTGAACTCGCACGGTTTATCGGGGCAAGCGTTTTGGCGATTGCCATTCGCGGGTTCTTTTTGAGTCGACAAACACAACAACCCTAGCATGCACTGTGCAGGGCAAGAAATGAGGTACGCCATCTTCAAAATATCGTATAATAAAATTATTTATTTTGAGGAAAACAAATCCAAACTGGTGTGACTGTCCGCTTTAGCAGTGGAAAATTATAAGATAATAATTTTTTTTTTTTTAAATTGCAGTCCACGTCCCTATTCAGCAGGTGTCCGCTGAACTGAGGTACATAATCTATTGAAAAACGTTCGGAAAAGTGTCCGTACAACTGTTTACACGTAACAGTTTCTTTGTAATTATGCAAACGTATATATTAACGTACACACGAACATACGTACATACATACATATATTCACACAGATGGAAATACGCATAGACACATAAATGCATACATCTACATACATATGATTATACATACCTGGACAGACATACATAATGCATGATAAAAATAATTATCTATGCTTCCACTACAAAAGAAAAAGATTTTTTTTAAATAAAATATAAAATAATTTTAAAAAATAAAGAAAATTAAAATACTGCTATCCCTAGAGATTCTGAAGAAGTAAATAAAAAAAATAAAAAATAAAAAAAAAAAAAAATAAAAAAAATATAAAAATTAAGGAATGGGAGGGGAGGCAGTATAGATTCGACGTCTTATGCAACCGAGCGAATAATGTAATTTGCAGTTTTATTGGAGTCCTCGCTTTATTGAAATATCGTGTTAAATCTATTTCTCCAGTTCATCTGACTGGATTAACTTTTTATTATGTTGCGTGTAAAGGTAACAAATTGCATTAAGACCAAATCTAGCCGGCCTAGAATCTTCTTGTTCCACGATGAAAGACAGGCCAGCGGCCAGCTTTGAACTTTGTTTATAAAAGGTCTAAATAATTCTGTCTTGTAGACCGGGCTTGCAAGGAAACAAAGCTTCAGACAGATGTTGCATGTAGATCATTTCGACGCGGCCGAATTATGCAATGTATTTCTGGCTCGGTACGTTTCAGCTTTCAGTCTCATCATTTCCACCGCTTTAAAATCCTGATTATCGTTGGAAAAATACTCACGTGTGTTGGTACATGCGTACTTTAAAGTAGTTAAGAGTGTCTCAGATGTAATGAGAGGTAAAGACTTAGGTAAAATGGTTTGGTTATTGTGGTTAATTTTACTCGGTTTTCTATTTCTTCTTTTTTTTTTTTTTTTCTCTGTTATCCAAAAGTTTTAAAATGAAACTCAAGATACGTTGTTAATTGAAAATGCTGTAAACTCGTTTCTTTTACCATCATCTGAAGCAGGGAGACTAATTCACAAAACATGTTTTTCTTAACTGCAGGTAATCAGTAGTTACATAAACTGTAAATAAGTTTTTTTGTTTTTACGTAAGAGAAAAAAGAAAAAGCTGTTTTGTAAAATCGGCCACACGATATTTTACTTAGACTTACAAATAACACGTTCTTGAAATTCTTCATCTGTGATTCTTTTTGCAGTTTTGTTTTCCCAAACTAAGCAGCTAGTTGGACAGATTTATGTCATCTCACTATTTTATTAAGTAGCAACAGAATCTAAACTGGGTCTTTCACGTATTTTTTGTTGTTGTTTTTGTTTGTTCTGGGTTTGTTTCAACAGAAGGGACGTGAAGTCAAACTGTTAGACACAGGAAAGATTATAGAGTAGAATCGTGTAGATAAAAATAATACTGTGACCTCATCGTGTCACTTAATGAACATTTTGGTTAAGTTATAGTTTATATATAAAATCACGTCTTTGAATTCTGTAATCTAGTCATTTATTTTCTAATACCTGCACTGTCCCGTTGGTAAATGCATGGTTGGAACAATAAGGACACCAACAAACTTTGTTATGTACAGTCCTTGTTTAAGAAGAGTGGCAGTCCTCCAATAATAGAACAGATCAGAGTAAAAAACAAACAAAAAACGTCGTAGTTCTATGTTCTCTGTCCTGTTGGTAAAAGTATGGTTAGAGCAATAAGGACACCAACCAACTTTATTATGCATAGTCCTTGTTTAAAAAAAAAAAAAAAAAAAAAAAAAAAAAAAAAGTTGCAATCCACCAATAGTAGAACAGAACAGGGGGAGTTGCAGTTTTTATTTGGGGAAAAAAGTTTAAAGATTGAAATCAAATTTAAAGTCTCAGAATGAATTATTAACTGAATCATTCTGGTTCAACAAGTTCTACATTAGACGAGAAACAGGCAGTGATAATTATTAATATATAATTTATGTTGAGTCAGTCTTAGAAGAGTGGCAGTCCTCTTGGAACAGAAAAGAACAGAAAGAAACGCAGCTGTTTTTATTATGGTAAAAAAAAGAAAAAGAAGTTTAAAGACGGAAATCTAAATTAAAGTCTCAGAATGGATTAACTCAATCGTTACTGAACGACAACCGACATTATTATCAGTATCTGTTACTGATTCGCCTTTCAGATGTGTCCTATTTATCGTAGATAGAATACAAACAAAGCTAAAACAGTACAACATACCATTTAATTATTGTTTTTTTATTTATTTTTTTTTTTAAATTTATTTTATTTTTATTTTTGTTTTTGCAGCTTTGAATTCATGGAGTCTGTATTAAATAAATATATATATGTATATACACAACACAGTCACTATATTAAAATCTGATTTCATCTTTTAAAACCGACATGTTTTGTACAGCTCAAGAAGAAATTAATAATCGTTTAATGAATCGACTCAGAATATTTTAACTCTAGGGTTACATAGCTGATATTTAGTGACTACTAGAAGCTAGCTTACTGTACTGTCCAGAACCATACAGTTTGCAAACACTGTATAATATACATACATAGGTTAAATACATAATAGCAGTAGAGAATCACACTGTGTCTGCGTATACATGTATGTATATATGTATTTGTACCTATATACATATATATATTATATACATACATATAGACATATATATATATATATATATATACAAAGAATGAGAAATGCAAAGAACACAGCAATAAAATATGTATAGAGAAAAGTACATACGAGTTTGATTAACAAGTTTTATTGCATTATTTAAAACTAGCCCATGTTGCATTAGCACAACAAGAAGACAGAAAATCAGAAGCAAAGGGAACCTTATTACGATCTATTTGACTTGAAGCAGTACAAATTCTCTTCATTGTTCATTACTTGTGGCAAAACAAAAATATTTAAAAAAAAGAAAAAAGAAATGCAATTTGCATTCTAAACGACCACGATTGAAAAACAGGTGACTCGTAATTAAATTCAAAAGAAACGTTTGTCTGTTTAAACGATTGGAGTACTGTTAGCAATCAGAGCAAGAAAAGAATGGAAGATAACGACTCTGTTACTGGCATTTCGTAATAGTTTTGGGTTAAACAATATTTGGTAATACACGTATATGGATTGGACAGCATGCATTAGTCTGTGTTCTCTCGGTGTTATGTAATGTAATACGAACAGTTTAAGAAATAACTAAATAATTATCATAGCTCGTTGTAAAGCAGTTTAATGTAACATTTCAGGTGTTTTGTTTTGTTGTTCATTTGTTTTTTTTTTTTTTTTTTATGTTTTGTGGGTGTCCAAGTTTCTATTCTTTATTTTATTTTATTTCATATCATTTTAGTTTTAGTTTATGTTATTTCATTTATTTTTAGTTTAGTTATGTTATGTTATGTTATTTCATTAATTTTTAGTTCAGTTATGTTATGTTATTTTATTTCATTTTATTTTTAGTTTAGTTATATTATGTTGTTTCATTTTATTTTTAGGTTAGTTATGTTATGTTATGTTATTTCATTTTATTTTTAGTGTATGTTATGTTATTTTATTTCATTTTATTTTTAGTTTAGTTATGTTATGTTATGTTATTTCATTTATTTTTAGTTTAGTTATGTTATGTTATGTTATTTCGTTTTATTTTATGATCATAGTTTTGAGTTCTACTATCACTTTAAGGATTATTCTTGCTTACATACATATATAAATAAATACTGAAGAATGTGTCTGTGTCTGTGTCTGTGTGTTTGAATAATCAAGATTTACGTCAAGACGGGATTTCTGTCTGACAGAGACTATCACAGCTCTGAGTTTAGAAATCTCATCAGAACTATTCCTGTTCAAATCCAGACATCAGACCTAACAGTCATAAGCCAACGTCTGCTTGTTTTCTTCGAGTTTAGACAGTTCATCGGCTTTGTTCTTATCCTTCCCTTGTGAATAAACTTCTCAAAGCTCTTTGACGGTAATTTTCACTTGAGATAACCAATCTATTTATCGTGTTGTTTGTCCTTCCAATGTCATGCTATGGGGGAAAAAAAATTCTCGTAAATATACATTATTAATGCTCATCCATTAAGTTGTTAAGCGGTCGTCGGACGTTTGCTGAATGCGAGGGTGTTGGCCAAAAATGTTAAACGTGTATTAAATATGCAGCGAAAGAAAATAAATAGACTGCCCGTTTGACCTCAAGGTTGCCTTTCACCGATTGAACTTTTGTCGGCGATGATGTTGTTGTTGTTTTTTTTTAATTGAATTTTATTACAAATAGAGTTTACTAAAATGAACATATCTTGGCCCATAACAAGAAATAAAAAGACATTAAGAAAAACAAAATTAATATCCCATCACTCGTCAACAAAGTTTGCGATGCAGCCTTTATTGGGAAGACGAACCCGCGTCCTTCCAGGTTTTGAATTCACGACTTTTTATCGCAAAGAAATCGAACTGCAGTGATTCTGCAGACACGTCATTTACAGAATCGTTGCAGGAGATAACAGGAAATTAGAACGGCTTTTGATTACTAAAACACCGGTACTCTTCAATTGACAGGCATTTATGTCACAGTGTCAAACAGCTAGTCAGATGATTTCTACATTTATCACAGAAACAACATCATTACAATCACTGGAGGCAAATCTCTCTGCTGCTGCTGCTGCTGCTGCTGCTTCTTTGTAATATCAGAGAGAAAGAGGGGGGCAGAGAAAGAGAGAGAGTAAACGGAGAAAGACAGAGAAAAAAGAGAAATGAGATGAGAAAGTTAAGGAAGATTGGAGAGACTTTGAGAGAAAACGAAAGATACGAACAGAGTAAAGTGAGAAAGAAAGAAAAAAAAGATATGAGACGATGGAGAAAGAGACACAACAAGAGTAATCGGAGAAAGACGGAGAGAAAAAGAGACACGCAGAGAGAAATGAAGAAATGAGATGAGAAAGTAAAGAAAGATTGAAGACACTTTGAGAGAGAACACACACACACACACACATACAAAAATAAAAATAAAAATATATATATATATAAAAAAAAAAAAAGCATCGAAGAATCAGCGAGTTATCATTGATGTCCAATTTGCACACGAGATTAAACTATCGAAACCGTATCCACCACGATTTATTTAGAGAACGCAAATCGATATCTTTCGTGATTGGAACATCCACGAGCCATACAAATGGGGAAAAGTTGTCTGGGCGGTGGCAGATTAAGTTTGCCTGGGTTGAATGGCTGCAGTTTTGAGGAGTCACTGGCTGCTAGCGCCATCTGTTGGTGAACCATGCACTAATTGCACTGGTTGGTCGTTGCAGTCTGAACTCGAATGAATAACGAATCACTGATTGAGATATTGTGTTCAGAATATTGTACGCTGGGCAGTTAGCGAGCAGATGATTTCGTGAATTGTAGGTAGAAATGTGTGTGTGTGTTTGTGTATGTGTCTGTTTTTGTGTGTGTGTGTTTGTGTGTGTGTGTGTTTTGTGTGTGTGTGTGTGCTTGTTTGTTTGTGTGTGTGTGTTTCATGTGTATGAGTCTGAGTCTGAGTGACTTGTGTATTAATTCTTACGATACAATAATAATAATAACAACAACAATAATAATAATAAGAAGAAGAACAACAACAACAACAAAAACAATAATAATAATAATAATAACGACAATAATAATAGCAACAACAACAAGAAAACAACAATAGCAGCAGCAACAATACAGTTCTACTATAATAAATTATCTGCCTGTCTGTTTGTCTCTCTATCTGTCCATCTGTCTTTCTGCCTTTCTATACAAAATTCATTTTGAAGCAAAAGATCATAAGCTTACATGGATTCCACACACATGAATATGAAAAAAAAAGAAAAGAAAAGAAATCTGAAAAAATTCCGAAATACAAAATCCAAGCATTTTAAAACTGCATTATTATTATTATAATTAGTAGTAGTAGTAGTCGTAGTAGTAGTAGTTGTAGTAGTAGTATTTGTTATTGTAGTAGTATTTCTTCAAGCTTTATTTAAATGAATTCATTACTGCACAATAACGAGTGATATGAATTGCGACATTTTTGACAGTATTGCTTTTAAAAATTGATCTCTCGTGGTTAAGGACTAATAGTTTCACAAATAGACTGCATAGTAGCCTTGCTTAATTCAGATATTTATCATAGCCACTGAACTATATCAACAACACGACTCAAATAAAAAAAAAAATGTTTTCACAGATACAGTATCAAATAGCACAGAAACCTTGATTTTAATCATGTTTTATCCATAACCGGACTAATAAACAGAAGAGAGAGAGAAAAAAAAAGCAAACAAACCAAAAAAACACGTGATTTACGCTGTTTTAAAACAAATTTAAAATGAAGTCATCGTGTTTCGTAACCGAAAGCAAAATCAATATATTGTCATTAGTTATAAAAACATTTGGACGAAAGAAAAAGCCATAGAAAAAGAATGATCGTTGCATGTTCCAAAACAAAATGAAAATTTTGGGAAGAAAAACGAGTTATTGAAACATATTAAGAAAAACGTGTGATGTGGATTCGGAAATATATGTAGCGTTCTTTAAAATAAAATGGAGGAAATAATAATAACAAAAATCGAAAGCCTTGGATTTTAAAATGTGCAGAGTTCGTTGAAATAAAACGAAGGAAATATTACCAAAAACGTTTGGTTTGGATTTAGAATGTACAGAAGTCTTTAAAATAAAATGGATGGAAAAAGGTGAACAAAAACGAAAGGTTTCGAGTCTAAAACGTGTCGAGTTCTTTGAAATAAAATGTTACATGGCAAAAAAAAAAAAATAAAAAAAAAAAAAGACGAAGAAAAAGCTGAGATTTATCTGCTCAGCAAAAATCGGCCGAAAGGAAGATTAATGAAGCAACTTTGGCCCAATTCCCGAGGCAATTTCTTGATTCAAATCTTACTGCAAGAAAAGAGACTTCTTCGAATTATCTCTGCAACAAGCGCTCGTGCGTAATTTTGCAAGACGACATCCGGAAGATCTCGATGGATTATGGAACCTGGTTAAATACGTGTTGATGCCTGTCGACAAGAATTTTTTTTTTTAATAAAGAAACGGAAAAATGAGATATTTACATTAAACGAAGTACCTTGAAGACGTTATTACGATTTACATCATTTTCTTGTTAAATAATTTTTTTTATTATTATTTTCTTTTTTTATATTTTTTCATTTTTTTTTTTTTTTTTTCTCACTTTTTGTACATGTTGCTGTTTGGTAGTTCAAAGAAATAAAAGACATGTTTGCGTGGGAAAGACTTAAGTGGAATTAAATCGTTGATGATTATTAACATAGCAAAAAAAAAAAAATGCCCTCAGCACTTCAATTTTTGAAGTTGATAAACCGCGCTTTCGCATTATTTATTAAAACAGGCCTGGTTCAAGAGTTAAAAAATAATGATAATTGCAAGGCGCAACACACAACACAGCAAGTGTATGGCGCCGTAAGTTCGAGTCTCTTCAGCGGAATCTGACCTTTGTGACGTAACCGGTACTTTGTTCTTCTGTTTAATTCCCAGCGTTCAATCAGATGTACATAAGACAGTAGAATATTCATACCTAAATACGTACGTAAATACACGCACATGCACGCACGCACACACACACACACACACACACACATGCAGTTATGACATGTCTCGCCCTTAGCGGTAGCATTCACACACACACACACACACGCACCCGTGCACACACATTTTTTATTTCATTATTTTATTTTACAAACAATCTTACGTTGTTGCTATATGACATAAATCGAACATTTAATTTTTCTTCTTCTTCTTCTTTTTTTTTTTTTTTTTTTTTCGTTAAAATATTTATATCCGTTTATATCTACAACATCTGCAGTAAGTAATTAACAGCGTTGCCATAGATACATTTAGCTTGTTGTTTATTTTTATATACCCGTTTCCAAAGCATTGTCAAGCAGGTATTTTTTTTTTTTTTTTTAAAAGTCATTCAGGTAACTATTTATCTGAAGTCGTGCCGTTACAAAGGAAGCATTATGATCAATATTAAAACACGCGTATGAAAAGAAGCAAAAAAAAATGAACTAAAAGCAGCCGGTCTGGTAAGAGGTAAACAAAAATGAGGAAATGTGTTTCTACGTGTCTGTATAACTCTTTAAATTAATGTACATAAGCCGGATTATTCTTCTAATAATGACGGTGGGGCGTTCAAATCAATCACGGTATGAGTTTAATATTTAATTAGCACCTTGGGAACATCAAGACTGTCTTTTAGGATCATATTTCAAATATTAAAAACCGAGTAGTTATATATATATATATATATTATGAAAAATTCTAATTATATTTTAATTATATATATATATATATATAGTTAAGATATAATTAGAATATATATATACATATATATATATATATATATATATATATATATATATATAATTAAGATATGATTAGAATTTTTCTTAAAATTACTGTTTATTATTTATTATTTATTTATTTATTTATTTATTACTTTTAAAGAGATTTTAGACATTCTATTTTTATTTTATTTTTATTTTTGTTTTTACAGTATCATCAAATGAAATAATTATGAAATTTTTATATAATGACAATAGCAGCATGGAGTCAGAACAGTAACTGGACAAAACTAGAACAACGACAGCAGCAACAACAACAACAGTAATAAATAAATAAATAAATAAATAAATAAATAAATAAATAAATAAATAAACAAACAAATAAAATAAATAAATAAATAAATACATTTTTAGAAAGTCACCAACATAAAAGCAATCAAGCGCTTGATACCTAATAGATATTAATATTTTAAAAAATTGCAACAAAAAAAATAAAAACGGGTTGAAATGTTTAAAAAAAACAAATATTCATTCATTTTTCAATAAAGATTAAATTTAAGTTCACACATTTGTAAATTAATAATTTTCTTAATTCAACCGTTACTTCATGTAATAATGTCAGTAAAACTATATCAGATAAAATTAATGGTGTTTATTATGTGAAAATTGCCTATGACGATTATAGATTTCCTGTTTTGGTTCAGCTAAGTTTCCAACGTATACAAACACGATACGAAATTGGCTGACACAACACATGGTTGCTGTATACCATTTGTTTTAGTACTGGTCACAATGTTAACGTTTTTCTTCAAAGTGAGATAAAAAGTTACTGGAACCAAAATTGTTTCTTTTTGACTACGTACATACATACAGTTTTTTATTTTTTAGTTTATTTATTTATTTATTTATTTATTTTCTGAAACATGATTAACAATAATAAGTCAGTCCAATATACACAGGAATGCTGCTAGATCGAACAAATCCATCATTCCTCAATCAAGTTTCAGACTTAACTACATTTAAAAAAAAATGTAACTATAAAAGTAAAATAATTTAATGAGATCAAATAAATAAATAAATAATAAATAAAAAATAATAATAATAATAATAAGAAGAAGAAGAAGAAGAAGAAGAAGAAGAAGAAGAAGAAGAAGAAGAAGAAGAAGACTAAATAAAAAAAATAAATAAAAAATAAGAAAATAAATAAACTTATGGCAAAGCTGACTTATCTATAAGTGTGCCAGACGCTTTAATGTCTCACCGTGGACTCACTATTTCTTTGTAATACTTTATTATTAAGAAAGATTGGACAACAGCAGCTCGTCTTCTGCTCGTCTTCCCATAAGACACGCGCAGACTTTTTGAGTCGTGATCTCACAAGGAACACCACAGTCCGTCAAAGATACGACGTTGTTCCCAAAGTTTTTTATTCCAGATCCACCGGATACAACCATTTTTATTTTTATTAATATTATTATTTTTTTTTTTTTTTTTTTTTTTTGTCTCGTGGAGATACCAGTTTCTGAGTCGCTTGGAAACGTAATAAATGTATCTTTACTGCATGTTTGCACATTCGAGTTTTCGAATTTGCTAAAAAAAAAAAAAACAATGATAATGTCAAAACCGGTTGGGATTTTGCTAGCCAAACTCGAAATCCAAGCTGAAAAATGATCGAGAGAGATGGTTATCTTGTGACATTAAAGGACGGTAAAGATTTTTTTTTTTTTTTTTTCCTTCTTCCCAAGACGTTGTAGTCTTTCATTAAATAATACACCTTTTCAGTTTCTTACAGATAACAGACAACACCTAGACTAATACATCACGTTTACTCATAAACCTCTCTCTAGAGAATCGTTCTACATCAAATATTTCTTAGAATGTTTTGTAAAAACACTCTCTAGAGAATCGCTCTACATCAGTTATTTCCAGGAATAAGTATATTTCTTTCACTTTCATAAAAATATTGTAAAATGCACTCGATATTGGGAACATACAAACTGCGGTTTGAATTAAGCTAGGAGACTCAAAATGCCACATTAGATTTTGGCAGAATCTCTATTAACCTGTATACAAACATACACACTCACACAGACAGACAGATAGACTTGCAAAACACACACAAACACACACACACACACACACACACACACACACACACACACACACACACACACACACATATATATATATGCATATATACTGCACTAAATGTATATATATATATATATTTATATATATATGTACTTACAGACAAAAATGAGTGCTTACATACTTAGGTACACACACACATACCCGCGTACGTACGTACTTAATTGAATACATAAACACACACAAGCTAATCACGTCTGTCATCTTCAAATAAACGATTTGGTTTAATGCGAACTGTAAGAAAAAAAAAAAAAAAAAAAAAAAAAAAAAAACATCTAAATTTAGAAATTATCTCAAAAAGATTAATTAATCTTTATCCATCAACATTTCAGTATCAGTTTTTCTTCTGTTTTATATATCCCTAATTTACACTTAGAGAGATATATTAATATTAATGTCGATCCCAGGCGAAATATATAATTTATATAATATATTCAAACGTAAACAGATACAAGAAGTTATGTGTATAGTATCTTAATGTGCTATTTTATATTTAACGTGGCGAAATTCGCCATCAGACTAAATTATACTGTTATATATGTGTGTGTAATACAATATAGTTGTTTTTTCGCGTGTAATGCTATCTTACTGAACTCTGTTACTTTATAATGAGATGATGATGTTCTTAGTCACATTCGCTGCGTGTTTATAATTGTTCAGACGCAGTTTTAACAACGTCTTCTCGTCTTTCTTACTCACATGAAATGGTTATTGCTCTTTTTTGTACGGCAGTGTTGTTTTAATGAGTGTTATTTTTGTTTTTGTTTATTATTATTGTTGTTGTTGTTGTTGTTGTTGTTCTTGTTCATCTACTTTGTCGCCGCCGTCTTCTTACTGTTGTTATTCTTATTATTATTAATGCAGTCTTCATCTTCTTCTTCTTCTTCTTCTTAACACTAATTTTTTTTTTCATGCGTTTTTCAGTGATTAATCAGACACACACATATTCACACTCATACACAGACATATTATATACTTACATATAACTTTCACGTACAGATTCTAGCCTTTTTGATTCAAAACTAAATTTGTGCGTCAAAACGCCAGTAACCTCCATCAAAAATAATAATAATAATAATAATAATAATAATAAATAAATAAATAAATAAATAAATAAATACAAAAAAAAACAAAAAAACACATAAATAAATATTAAAAAAAAAAAAAAAAAAAATGCATCAATACATCCGTTTGTCCATCCTTCGCTCACAGTCATTACACAGGGACGCTAATAAATCAGTTCCACCGCAGACTCGTTTTGGAAGCAGCTCTGCACACGTTCCCCTTGTTTTCACTTCACCCTCGCTCAAACAGTTGTCATTTTAACGTGTTCCGATGTTCCCCCCACAATCAATCAGCAGACGACAGCGCTGGGTCAGTGAGAGGTCTGCGGTTGTCTGGACAGTGTTTTGGGTGTTTAAACTCTGCACGTTGTGTTTCAAGCAGTTGCGATCACTGTGTGTGTGTGTGTGTGTGTGTGTGTTGTCGCTAATTACTCGACGGCTAAGTGATAATTTCGCTTTCGAGCGTTCGCCGAGCGTTGACACTAACTCGACTTCATTTCTCAACTGGTTAAACATTGGATGTGGACGCACACATTCTTGTCAGTCGTCACGAACGCTCGTGAACGGTCGCAGGATCGATTCCATTCAGTGAGATAATCGGAGCTCATTTCTGTTCCAAACATTACGTTACATTGAAGACTTATGGTGTATCATTTACTGTCTATGGGAAGGTATATATATATAACGTATCTTATTTGCTATCTGTGGGAAGGTGTATATATATAACGTATCTTATTGCTATCTACTGGAAGGTGTACATATAACGTATCTTATTGCTAACCTTTTAAAAAAAAAAAGCAGCTGATAAAGATATAATATAAATTATATGACTGAGGAAGAGAAAAAATCTGTAATTTTATTTTCGACTCCGTTTAACCTTAAATATTAAGATGCGTTCAGGTTTCCTTAAGGAAATGTTCTTTTATTTATTCAGTGACGAACTGGTTAAGTCTGTTCTTTATTTTTAAAGGAAAGATTCAAGACTACTGCAGCTACTCTTTTCTGTATTGAACTTTCAAACATGCTTATGTCCCTAGTCCTGCTCGTACATTAATTTCAGCACTGAATGTTAAGGTCAATCATTGTTCACAAGAGCTTGTTATAATCACTGACTCATTTTGAAAAAAGGTCAAAAAGCTTCTCTTTTTTTTCTGTTAGTGCTCCAAAGTCACAAATTATTTAATTCTGCCTATGTCGTTCTTTATTTAAATAATACTACAGGACATAAATCAATTCATAAAATGAATTGTATAATTTTCTTTTGCGAAATATAAAACAATGAACGGTTTAAAGTATTGATTACCTTTGTTTAATTTTACCTCTGTCAGTTTTACTTAAAACAATGTGATCAATACTTTGAACAGTAAATTGTTTTGTATTTCGGAAAACAAAAATTACAATATTAAACATCTATTACAAGTAGAATTATTTTTACTAACGTATACCAAGAGACGTTATGGGAAACATTGATTTGTAGACACACACACACACACACACACATTCAAACATACATAAACATATATGCATACATGCATAACACATTTACACACATACACACCCATACATGCATACAAAAATAAACACATATATGCATACATACATACATACACAAACACATACATACATACAAACATACCTGCTTACTATGTTGTATTGATAGCCTTCGGAGTGCGGGCGAATGGGAGCCATACGTTCGAGTCTCGTCAGCGGCATCTGACGGGTTTTTGAGGTCGTAATTGGACTTGTCCTCCTGCGCCAGTGCGTTCACAAATATTGTCTATGTACAGAGTCTGTTCAGACGTACATAAGACAGAGAATATTCAAATCTAAACATACACACATGCACACAATATATACATACATACATACATACACATATGTACACATTACCATTGCTTCTAAAAAAATAAAAATAAATAATTGTGACCCAGAACTATTTATCTTAGCGCTAGGCAACCCCGTGTTTCGATTTCCACTCGCGTTTGATTAAAATTCTCTGAAGGCTGCAATGATCAGTGACTGCGGAAATCTCCGGCGTCCTGTCCATATTTATTAACACAACAACACACACCATCTTAGAAGCCTCCCCACAGAACAATACACATCGCTATTCATTACTAACCCTGTCCATTAAACCCCAACACTAGGCAATTACTGCAACAATAGGATCAACGACTGCAGTCTGAAGTCTTCTGGATGATCTAGTAAACCGTTACTGAATTTGTTAAGAGAAAATCTTGAGTGGATTCAGAAAGTTAGCGTAATCATTCTAAGACGATTGGTTGATCTGCGGTGGCGAGATGGAAAGAAAGAGAGAGAAAGAGAGAGAGAGAGAGAGAGAGAGAGAGAGAGAGAGAGAGAGAGAGAGAGAGAGAGAGAGAGAGAGATATGGTGGTAACAAAGGAAGGAAAGGTCTGAAAGAAGGAAGAAGGAGAGAAAGAAACAGGCTGGAAGTATTTTATTTCAATGAAGATGGAAGTTTACGCGGATATAAGTCGATAACGAAGTGTATATGAGAGAGAGAGAGAGAGAGAGAGAGAGAGAGAGAGAGAGAGAGAGAGAGAGAGAGAGAGAGAGAGAGAGATTCAAAATGAGTCTTTCACTCATAACTCTTTATAACAAGTTAATAATTTATCGGAAAGTAAAATAAATTTATTGAAAATCAAATTATTTTATAATATTTTCTCTGAAGCGTAGGTGGTATGTTATAAAACACTGAAAAATCTTTGAAAATGTAAACATTAAACTATTTTTATGGCGCGGGATATATACTGTTATAAAAATTATTAGCAGACGACAGGAAAGAGCTTGTTTCAAGTACTAATTAAAATTCGGCTATATATGGGTGTTTATGGGTTTTTTATTTTCTAGTTTCATTTTTAATTGCCGATCGAACCAAAAATCTACTTCCGCCATTTTGATCAATTATCGTAAGATATTATTTATACTAACATTAACATGAGTAATAAAATGTACATCACAGCCTGCAATAAAGAAGCTGTTAACAACGTTAGTTAGAACGGGTAATACGCTTAAAGGCGAAAGGAGAAAGTTTGATCTTGAAATCAACAGCGCCTTATTGTGCCGCTTTAACCAATAGCACAGTGATGTAATGTAGCCTATTGCTGTTTACCAAAAACAAAATCATAACAAAATAATAATAATAAGAAGAAGAAGAAGAACAAGAAGAAGAAGAACAACAACAACAACTACTACTACTACTACTACAACAACGACAACAACAATGACAGCGTTCCTGATGCTTCAATCTTCTGATGTCATAAACCTGATACGATCGACTTTCCACTAACCTTAAGCTCTGGCCTGTACTCAAAGCGTGATTCTGTTGCGTGATGCGGTGTCTTTCCCTGAGCTATTTACGGTCCTGTGTAATTTCAAAACAAAATTATACCGCTTAGTCATTGCTAGGTACGCAGCACTGCAGAAAGACATTAAGGTAATAACTGTACGTGTTTTTAGCAATATGAAAACAGATTACTGTCATGATAAATACACATGTGAAATAATCAGTACTGTTATTTCACTAGAAAGCACGAAAAATATTAGAAAATGGTATGAAGATAAAAAGAAGATATTAAGGTTATCAGAAAGTATGTTCCATTTCACAATGTCTGTATAATGTAAAAGGAAGGAAATAAATTTGTCCGTCACCTAATTTCTCTCTCTCTCTCTCTCTCTCTCTCTCTCTGTTTTAAATGTGGGTGTGTGAGAGACAGACAGAGAGAGAGAGGACTGCCACTCCTATAAGCGACGACTGCTACTCTAAAACATTTCTACGTATGAAGTCTGCCGCTTTTTAATAAATGAATGTTTCAGAAATGCGAAGACTAAGATATGGATCTTTTATGTATGCTAGAACTGCAGTTCTCTCACTGGTTAATAGTGTATCATACATGCGAGGTTTGGCGTTCTCGAACAGATGAATATTGCGAGGACTGCCGCTCGCTAGTTGTCGATGTTTCGTAGATGTGAGGACTGCCACTCTCTAGCATATCATTATTTCGAATATGCTAGAACTGTAGCCCGAGTATCCTTCTGGCGGAGGACAGCTCAAGCAGATTTTTGGATAAATATCGCTGGACATCTATAAGTCCGAACTGTTCTCTGCCAGAGGAACTGCTTTTCTGTTTCGTAAAAGAGAGGAAAATGTATTGTAGCATCTCATTCTAAAGCAGATTTGTTTTTCATTGGGAGTTTTATGTATAAAAAATATAACTAAATTTGTCATTTTGAGCCAAAATAATAAGAAGAAGAAGAGGAAGAAGTTAAATTACTAATACAATATTCATTTTAGAAAAAATGTTAATAATAATAACAAATAAATAAATAAAAGCTGGCATCATCTGGCTCACAAACAGAAAAGTATCACAGAGGTGTGCATATTTTTTAATACTACATGATTTAAATGTTAGATTGAATTATGTTCCATACAAAATGCAAAGCTTGTTTCAATCTCAACGAACAAATAAAAGCCCCGCAGTCGCAAAACAATTACGTCACCGAAGACAAGTCATAATGCGTAATAAAAAGGTAAGGGAAACAACTCGAATTAAATACGTTAGCTACTGGACGTGTCTGACAAGGGTTCGTGGATAATTTTATTTCAAGAGATTTCGACGATTTCACGCAATCGAGTATCTTCTCTGTCTCTCGTGACATCAGGGCGGATCTAGAGGGGAGGGTCCAAGGTGTCCGGCACCATCCCCCTTAAATCTCAGAAGTGTCCCTTTTATTTAGAAATTTTAGGTTTTTTACAAATTAATTTTAGTTTTTTTTTAATTTCTGTCAATATATAGAACACTATAGAAAAAGACTGCCAGCGTCCCTGTTGTAGCACTCTTATATTATGGTCCATGTGAACCGTGTGTAAATTTTCAATACAGCCTTTTCGTATAGTTACGGTGCCCTTTTTATCATGGACCACCCCCCTCATCAGAAAAGCTGGACCCGCCCCAGCAAACGAGGCCCTCCCTGGGCTCGTCCAATAAAAGATTACGGCTCGGGATGACTGATAACATCATTAGTGACGTAATCGAGCATCTCTTACGAAAACTTATAATATCATTTGCACGTGCACATAGGATTTTGATTCTTTTGACTATTATCGAGGTTACTGCCTCCAATAATAATATTTCCTTCATTAATAGCGTCAGAGAACAAAAGAACGTAATGACCATCGTGGTATAATTATATTTAGCGAGTTAACTCCAGAATTGAATGCATAAACAGGAAACAGTTTCCTTTTCATACTAAACTACTACAGAGTCCTCGATCAATTTACTATTATTTTATTTAATTTTTTTTTATTTATATATAATCCAGGCATATACGAAACATTAACTGACATCACAAATTCAAAGGAAATAAAAATAAAAACTGAATACTTTATTATTAACAAAGATTAGTAGCTAGTTTCAATATCAAACAAATAAAAAAATAATAATAATGATGATGATGATTGATGATGATGATAATAAAAATTATAATCATAATAATAACCATCATCATCATCATCATCATCATCATAATCATAAGAGCATTGAAAATACACAAAATATAAACAGGATATTAAACATAATCGGTGAGGTAATATTTGACGTAGAAGAAAACCAGTAACTTGAAAATACATTAAACGTATTTTGATTTCTATCTGGTACCGTCAAAGAAAAAGAAAAAAAAAAAAAAAAAAAAAAAAAATAAAATATACATTTAATAGCTAATATGTATATTAAATTATACTGGTATTTTTGTACCAACAAAAATGCGTAAACTTTAAAAAAGAAACAATTAAAACGATATATTGTGTACATTAATTATAATGATGTTCTAATTATTTATTGGTACAATAAACTTCATTAAGAAACAGTTAAAAGTGTACATATTTTGATACTGATACGCTAATTAAGCTGGCATATGACGTCACCACGGCTTTAACACGTTCCGTTTTAACAAACTTTTCTTGTTTCCATTACGACAAAATGCTGCGAATTCTGTCAGAGGCGTGGAGGGCGTGGTCCGAAATCCAGCGTGGGACCGTCAGCACAGGGTTGTCGTTGTCATCAAAGGCAAAGAAACAACCAGCGACAACGACTGCAGCTGCAGTGACGAATGCGACACGTTTGAGCAGCTGAAAGTGAAGAGAAAAGGAACATAGAACAATGAATTGAATTTTATTTATTTATTTATTTATTAATTATTATTATTATTATTATTATTATTATTATTATTATTATTATTATTATTATTATTATTATTATTATTATTATTGTTGTTGTTGTTATTATTATTATTATTATTATTGTTGATGGTGGTGGTGATGGTTGTAGGTTTTTAAGAATTTTTTTAATACTCATCGAAAGCTACGAAGAATACTGAAACAAAATTCTATAAAAGTCAAACATAAAGAGATGAATTTAAAAATATATATATAAATAATTTTGAAAAGGTTGCAGTCAAAAAAAAAAAAAAAAAAATGAACAAGAAAGAAAAATATCACAAATAAATCACAGTTATGTTGTTTTTTTATTTGCTTTTTTTAATTTTAATTTTTATTATTTTATATATGCTATCGATAAATTTTAATAGAATCAATACATTTTTAATCTGTCATGACGTCTTCAGTCTGGTCATATTTTAAACTGGTATTAATTTCCCAGATTCCATCGGAGATAAATAATGTTCCCTGTCATAGTGATATATCTTCAGTGTGGTTAAAAAACATAAATATTATACTGAAAATAACGTAAGAAAAAAAATCTTTTCCTTTCTGTTAATAACATTACATTCTTTCATATGCCAAAAAATCTGAAAACTTTATTTCTTCAGATTTTTATTTATTTTTTAAATTTTTTTTTTTTAAATTTAATTTAATTTTTTTACTTCTGTTCTTTGTGTAGGAGGCAGAGAACATGCAAATGATCTTTTTCTTCGGTTACTCAGCAATTATATTGTTATTAATGCCTGTACGCACGCACAAACACAGACAAACAAGGATATAAAAGCAGAAAAGTACGCAGCATTTTAACGTGTAGAGAGGGTCACACGAGGTACAAACTTCCAGTCTTGTACTCATATTACTTACGTTTAGTCATTACAATTAGCTTTTTATTCCAGGCAATAGAATATTTCTATGCTTGAGATTCACTTAAGTTCTTAACTTAAAAGGCGCACAAAGAGAAAGGTACATTTTTTTGTTTGTTTATTGACCTCTGACACACACACTTAAAAAGTACACGTCTCTCTCTCTCTCTCTCTCTCTCTCTCTCTCTCTCTCTCTCTCTCTCTCTCTCTCTCTCTATGTCAGCGTGCTTGCTTACGTAATGTAATAATAACAACAGCAACAACAATGATGGTGATAATGATGATGGTAATGATGGTGACGATAATAATAGTAATAATTATTTAACAGTAATAACAACAACAATAACTATAACAATAATAATAATAATAACAATAATTCGATTATCTACAAGTTTCGGTCATATCCGTGGTAGCTAATATTAATTTCGAAAGATGGCTTAATTTTTTTTTTTTTTTTTTTTTAATTTAATTTTTTTTTATTATTATTATATATATTTTTTTTTTTATCTACCAGCATTTATAACAGTTCAATAAAATTAAAGTTTTATCGAAATGTTCTCGATAACCTCTGTTTCACTGAATTTATAACACATCAGCTAATAAAACAAAATCTCTATCGTCAGGTTGCATAAGCGAAGTCATTTCATCCACGATTCACGGTCTCACTGACTTCATTAAACAAAATCTTCACAAAAGTCTGATTAAAGATTCCGTTTACTGTTACAATAAAAACTTTCAGTTTCTCTTCATAAATGTTTGCACTGCATCACACTGTGACGATTCTAAACTCGGACAAAACCAGTTTTCTCAAGCTGCGTTTTGATCAGTGTATTTGTTTGTTTGTTCGTCTGCTATGGTTTGGTACTGTTAGTTAAACCGAAGTCGTATTTTAATCAGTCACACTTACCCGATCTTGCCATCGTCGATACTCGGCACATTTGTGATAACGAATTCTTGTGAAAGACACCTGCAAGGCAGAAATAGCGGATAAATAAAATTAATTAACAAATCATTTACCTGAGTGCATTTGTTTTCTTTTGATTAAAAAAAATATATATAATTATACCGTAAATATACAATTTTTATTTATTTGTTTTTATTTTTTTATTTTATTTATTTATTTATTTTTTTATTTATTTATTTATTTTTTTATTTTTAATATCGAAAACAATAAATAGAAAAGTTAAAATAAGATCAAGAAGAATATGATGAACTTTAAAAATAAAATAAAATAAATATAGAAACATTTGCAAAGAAAGAAAATCAACAATATAATTTTTCTTCTGCTACATTTTTTTTTTAACTTGCTACATTTAAACGCTTATAAACGAACGGGGAACAACTCTAATAATGATCGACGTATATATGGAGTTACGTTTTACTTTAAGAATCAAGTCTACCGACTGAAAAGAAGCAGAAATGAATCAGTGTTAAAACTTATAAGAAATGAATATGAAGAAAAATGAATGATACGACTTTTTCCGTATCTTTTAAATGCTCAGTATGTTAGATTTGCATTTACAAGTGCTAACCCCAAAGTTTTACGATTTTAATGTTCATTTAGAATGCACTGCATGTATTTTAAATATATTCCTGAAAGCGAAATGAAGAGAATATTTACACTTCTAAATTACTGTAAGCTAAACTTAAGGCCTTCCACTCTGTATTATTGTTGTTTGCCAATATGAATATGGATTATAACTGTCTAGCTTTTAGCTATAGCCTGCTACTGTACAGTATTATATCAACATATATCTTTATAGTGAAATCTCATTAATGATTAAATCCATGCAGAAGATGTTGATTTATTAATTTATTTGTTTCTTTGTTTCTTTCTTATTTTTTAAAATTATTATTATTAATTTTTATTTTATTTTATTATTTTTTTAATATTTATTATTATTATTATTATTATTATTATTAATTTTTATTTTTATTTTTATTTTATTATTATTATTATTATTATTATTATTATTATTATTATTATTATTATTATTATTATTATTATTATTATTTTTTGATCTGCGTCCAGAATAAAATAATTAGATGGGTTTTTTAAAGACTTACCATGGTGTACATTGGAATCCACGATTTCGGGAACAGACAATGCAGAAAGTTATCGAGTTTCTTCCTCATCATAAACGTCCAGGTATTGACACTATGTCGCATCTGAAAAATAATAACAACAACAACAATAATAATAATTAAAAAGAAAAAAAAAGAAGAAGTTGAAGGAGAACAACATTGCAACTTAAAAATAAATAATATAATAATACAGAGGATAGTTCGTGACTGAAACCATTTCTGAAAATAATTTTAAAAAAATATAAAATAAAATTAAAAAAAAAGATATTTGTTTCATATTGTTTTGTTAATCATTACAAAAATTTCCAGCCCGTTGTTATTAGAATCCTATGAAACTTCAGCTATTTTGTCGACTTATATTTTAATATATATATATATATATAAATTACACCTTTTTCTTACCTCGATGTAGTTATGCATCGCCAGATCGCAGATGGTTTTCACATCGATGTTTCTCATTTCTGTGTAAGCGGGTAGGGCCTTTGCTGCAAAATAATATTTGTTTAAACTCGTAAAATGTCAGCTGAAATTGTTGATATTTCTTCCACATCATCATCATCATCATCTTTATTATTATTAGTAGTAGCAATAGTAATTGTTGTTGTTGTAGTTGTAGTAGTAGTAGTAGTAACAGTAATAGTAAAAATAGTAGTAGTAATAGTAGTACTAGTAGTAATACTAATAGTAGGAACAATAGCAGCAGCAAACTATTACAACAGATTGCTTGAACATTGTAATATTAATATGAATATCTGTACGTGAACGTATGTGGCTTAATGTGTGTGTGGATGAATATGTGATGATATAATTAGGTACGACTGTGTAAGTGTATGCTGTCTTGCATGTGTGTGTTGTTTTTGTGACAAAGCATAACGCTGACAGTTTTAAATACTCACCGAAATCTTCGTTGTATTTGTTCAGCATATCGTCCAACACCAGACAATCTTCCATTCCCTGTAAAACATTCAGTTAAAAACCGCTGAGTTAGAAAATTCATATAGGTATGTACCTATGTATGTATGTATATGTATGTATATGTATGTATATGCATGCATGTATGTATGTATGTATGTATGTATCTATGTATGTATTTTTGTGTGTATTTCTCTGTTTAATATAATGTATGTATGATGAAGTTCGTCAAAACTATTAAAGTTACAATATGGCCAATTTCGTTTGTAAGTATAGATTAATTTTGAATATTTATGTTTTTAATTGTTTTTTTTTTGTTTTTTTTTGTTCAAGAAAAAAGTAACATAGAAAGAAAGAATAAATAAATAAATAAATAAATAAATAAATAAATAAGTAATAATACTTACAGCATTCATTCCCTGACCATAGAAAGGAACCATGGCGTGAGCTGCATCTCCCATTATGAGACCTTTACCACTGACGTGATACGGGTGACACTGAAAGACACAGCAACAGTAGGTTTAATATAGCAACACTTGAATAGAAAAGTCTTTAGAATTAACAGAAAGCTTTAATTACATAGACAAGAAAACAACATCTTATTACTGTGTAGTTCTATATACATGTATTGTTGTCGTTGCTGTTTATTATTAGTAGTAGTAGTAGTCGTAGTAGTGGTGGCAAAGGTTGCAGTAGTAGTTATACTATTTCTGTTTTCCTTATCATCAACTTTATCGACATTATTATTATTATTATTATTATTACTGTTGTTGTTGTTGTTGTTGTTGTTGTTGTTGTTATTAAGTTGTTTCTATTGTTGTCATCATTATTATCATCATCAGTATCGTTATCATCATGAATACTATTACTACTACTATTAATACTAATACTACGAGAATTATTATTGTTGTTGTTTATGTTGTTGCATAATAATCTCACATATTATTACGTTATCTGAATTTAACACTTTAAGCCAAAAAAACCACCATATTAAATAAAGAGAAATAGCTATTTATAATCTACCATTTCTAACAGTGCGAGTTCCACAGATTTTGTCAGATAACATATAAAGGAGGGATAGTACAACAGAAGACGAGAAACGAAGAGACAAAGAAATAAATGGAGATTTACACAAACCTTAATGGACACCAGAGGCAATGGTTTACTGTTCAAATACGTTTTCTTCAGATACTCCCTTTAAAAAAAAAAAATTAATGTTAATTTCTATACATTGTAAGCTAAATCTATATGTTAATATACTCTTTCGTATTAATACTGTTCAGGTTTCCAGTAACACTAACAGGATCGTGTTTTTATTTTATAATCATAAAATGAGAGAGAAAACGTTTCTGGCTGGAACAACGCGGGTTATTCTTTTTATCGATTTTCAGCTAAGGATTATTTTAAATATGAACCTTCCCACAGACAGTGAAATAGTACTATACTGAATAAATTGGACGTGAATCGTCTGTATAATTTCTGTCGTTATAAACGAATGTACTTATATATAATCTGACACCTAATAATGATAATATTACAATATCTGTTTCGTAAATTTTTTCTTTTTTCATTATTTTATTACTATATATTTACACATTAAAAAAAATAAGTCCTTTTATATTCATCTTATATATTTACATATTTAATCCGCCGAAGCATTTTTTTTTTATACTCACTCTCCAAGAAATTTGATCGAATCTGGAAAATTCGTCTTGAAAAAGTTCATGAGTTTTTCTTCCGTGTCGTTTTGTTCGAACACCTTGAACGGCATCATCAACGTCGTCGTGTACGACTTGTCTAGATTCGGCAGAGCGATCATCATGAACTGGCCTCGTGGCCAAATGTGCAGATAGTTCACAGCCATTGCATACTGAAATAACAGTAACCTTAATATTAGTAGATATAGCAGTAGTAGTAGTTGTCGTTGTTGTTGTTGCAGGTATAGAAGTCGTTGTTGTTGCAGATATAGAAGAATCATGATAGTAATAAGTAGCAATGGTTTCTGTAATGGTAATGGTAGTGGTGTGTAGATGTTGTAGTCGTAGTAGTAGTCTGTTAGTAGTTGCAGTAGTGATAGTAGAAGTAAGTAGTAGTAATAATAGTAATTGTATATAGTAGTAGTAGAAGTATTATTATCGATAGTGGAAGAAGTAGTAGAAGTATTACTACTGATAGTGGATGAAGTAGTGGAAGTATTACTATTGATAGTTGAAGTAGTAGTAGTAGTAGAAGTAATACAAGTGGTGTTACTGATAGTATTATAGTAGTAATAGTAATAGTCTTAGAAGTAATAGTAATGATGGTGATGTAGCAACAACAGCATCAGCAGTTGCAGTGGTAGTAGTAGCAGCAGCATTAGTAAAGGCTTAATAGGACAGTGATGGTAGTAGTAGTTATTAACATAATAGAGCAAAACTTGTTATTTTACTCGTAATAGCAGCAGTAATAGTAGTAATTATCATTGTAGCAGTGTTATTAGTAATTACTGTAGATGTGGTAGCAGTAGTAATTGTAGCAGTATTTGCTGTCGTAGCTGAAATAATACCTTTAATTACGATAAGTGCAGTAAAATCGAAAACAAATAACCATCATCATTATTTACTAGTTTCTAATTTAAAGTACATTAAACGTGGTAATGTTTTGTTATTTATGTTGCTGCTGTTGTCGTTGTTGTTGCGCTTAGATCTCACCTTGTTGTCAGCAGTGGGTGGCATGGTTAGTTCCATGTAGCCGTGCGGGATATAAATCTGTTCAAAGTCGAACAAAGTGCTTTTCATAATTTCACGTCTCACGGCCGAATAGGCACCATCGCAGCCGATAATCAGATCAGCCTTGGCCTTGAACTTCTCTCCTTTTTGTCTGAAAGGTGATAACGGACGTGGCCATAATTATAAATGACGATTTTTTTTTTTTTTTTTTTTTTCTTTTTTATACAAAGGTTTTATTTTAAAAATATGAAACATAAATCTCTATTTCGAAAGAAACGATGTCCAGTGAATGAATTCGTTTATAGACGTGTACGGTTTGAAGTTCTTCCGACATCGTTGTGATGAAAGACACAATTGACTGCAGACGTCAGATTTTTGCCTCGTTTTAAAAGAGTCTAGTTACAGTTATGACAGTTTTAACAATTTGCAAGGCTTAAATACTGGTGTAATTTTATAATATGTCTTTGTTGGGTTTATGTATTATTAATCGACGATATAAATTAAAAAAAAAAAGATTTAATGAAAAACTAAATTTTCTTTATGTCTTTGACATTCTTTGCTCGGAGAGTTAATGCGAACAATGATTATATCAAAAAATAAATAAATAAGAGAGTGATAAGGATATATAAGGATATATCTATCTCTGTCTATCTATGTAAGTGGTCTAGGTATAATTTATATATACATATCTGCTTCTCTCTACCTATCCATCTCTGTGTTAAATGTATCTATATATCTATAAATCTATCTATCAATCTATATATATATATATCTTTCATTTTCCCATGTATAATATAACTTGCATTATAATGTGCCATGCAAATATATCTAAACTCTGTTATATTCTAAATATGATTCCACAGCCACATTAAACTAAACAAAAAATCATTATAATGAAATATGTACGATATTTTGACTTACATCTCAAATACCATGTCACCTGTTTTGAAATCACAACTGATCAATTTGTGCTGGAAAAACAAGGTGACGTTTGGGAACTCTTCGGCGGCTGAAATTGAAAAAAAAAAAAAAAAAAAATATATATATATATATATATATACACATACATATATACATATCGACTGATACATACATACACAGATACTTACAGAGATATCGTGAAGATACAAAGATACAACAACGTGTTTGGGATATACCAGCTACTGGGCAAGAATTAAAGGGATGGGAATTAACTTAGATCAGTGTTTCTGGAGGTGAATTGCAAGCCTCGCAATATGGATCAAGGCAATATTTTTCTGGGCACGAGGATTCAGAACCAATGAGTCACAGTACGTTATCGCTTTCCTAGCTTTGAACTTTCAAATTTTCAGAAGCTTAAAACTGCGACTGAAGACTGATTACGTCATAACTGAAACTGATTCAAACAACTCTTGTTAGTCAACGCTTCGCCCGTGACCTTTTCACCTCTGTGACGTCACTATTACTCGCTTTTTGTACAAATACGTAGTAAATTCTGTAGTGTCTCTCCAGACATGATGGAGCTTATGATCTTTTTTTAAAATCGAAGAGGTTCAGAAATTAAAAATTTCTAAAAAATCGTGTGATAAAAAAAAATAAAAAATAATAATAATAATAATAATAAATGTTAAGAAATATTGACCTAGATCCACTGGTTTATCAGAGTATGTTAATAACTAAATTATTTCAGATGATTTTTACCTGTCAGAAGAATCTCGTTGAGTTTTCTTCGATCAATAGACATAATGTACTAGAACAGAACAAAAATATATAATAATAATAATAATAATAATAATAAAAATAATAAAATTAAATAAACAAATATAAATAAATAAATAAAAATAAACAAACGAAAAAACAACACACAAAAAAAAAACAAACGAACAAAACTATTCACATTAAAAAAACAAACATAAAAAAACCCTAGTAATTAGAAAAGATTTTCTGTATAAAATTCATGGAAAAATATATCTCATCTAATAAGTATTCATTATTTATTATAATTAATCTTTATTTAAAACAAGGGTTTTTTTTTTTCGGCGATTTACTTGTGAAATAATTACAAGACATTTATTTGTTTGTTTGTTTGTTTTTTCCGTTGGTAATTCATTTATTATTAAAACAGTTGATAATATTTCTATAAAAAGCAGGTGAAATAAAATACCTCATCGTTTTTCCCGTTCTGGATAGGTTGGGATGATTCCTTTTCGATCGTGAATCATATTGATTTTTGTTTATTATTTCGCCTTCTTATTTATTTATTTATTTATTTTTTATTCAATTAGTAAATTATTCATTCTTGAAAACAATGGAAAATATTTATATAAGAATCAACAGAAATAAAATACCAGTACTGGATAGATCGGCTGTTTCCGTTTTGATCCTGAATCATTTTTTTTTCGTTTTTATTTATTTATTTATTTATTATTTCGTCGTCTTATTTATTCATTAATTTATTCAGTCAGTCAGTAATTCAATCACTCGTAAAAATAACTCACAATATTTCTATAAGAACCAGTAGAAATAAAATACCTGATCTTTTTTTCCGTACTGGATAGGTCGGGTGTTTCCGTCGAGATCGTGAATCATACGAGCGTACATCGGAGTTCCGTACTGCTGTATTTCGTCCTCCAGTCCAACATGGCGCAGGGCTTCCCGCCCTCGACAAGACAGCGCTAGATTGATACTTTTGCCTCTCACTATTTCCTGAGTCCTGATGTCTGAATAAAACAATTCAATTTTCAGCGCAGGAATATTAAAGAATATTATGAAATTGGTTAAATTGTTGTCGGTTTATTTTTATTTTTTTTTTTTTTTTTTTTTTTTTTATTTTTTTTTATTTTTTTCAGTGTTATGTTAGAAAAATTTTTTTTTGGTTTGTTTTGGGTTGTTTTTTTTCCTGTTTATTGGTGTTGATAATGCTGATGAAAAATATAAAGACGATGATGATGACTGATAGTGATGATATTGATTATGATAGTGATGATAGTTTGATGATGTTGATGACTGATAATGATAATATTTTATATAACGTGGAATAGCTGTTGTTATGAGAGAAAGAATAAAAATATAACTCACAAACATACGCGATAACGTTAAATTGCTACATAATATGTTGTCAGTTATTTTTGATATTTCATACAGCGAAATGAACAAATATTAATAACATCTGGCATATTTTAGTCTTGGCCTTGTTCATAAGATATCATGTTTTACCTCCTTGTTTCAATATGTAACTTGGTAGTATGTTAATTTATGCTTTTAGGTATGTATGTGTGTGTATGTATGTATATGTATGTAGTTGAGGATTTTTAATATTCTCTGTCTTACGTACGTCTGAATAGACTCTGCACACAGAAAATATTTGTGAACGCACTGGCGCAGGAGGACAAAGTCCAGTCACGACCTTACAAACCCGTCAGATGCCGCTGACGAGACTCGAACGTATAACACCCATTCGCCCGCACTCCGAAGGCGGGAGACACCCCTTGTCAGTATGTGTGTGTATGTATGTATGTATGTATGTATGTATGTATGTATGTATGTATGTATGTATGTGTGTGTGTGTGTGTGTGTGTGTGTGTATGTATGTATGTATGTATGTGTGTATATATATATGTATGTATGCCTGAAATAAATAAAAAAAAAAAAAAGATAAACACTAACACTGATTTAACGACCTTCTTAACAGTTATGTAAATAACGAAATGAAATAACAAGAACTGACCTTCCTATCTGTGGTGTAAATAATACATCGCTTTATCGTACAGATTAATTACTGCGTGAAATAAAATACGAACAAGATCAGTATCGTACACGTGTGGAATAACCATACAGCCGCAGCGCTGGAAATATTCACACTTTGTGCTTATCAGTGTCGTAAAGAATTAAACGTATTTCTGAGAATCCAGCCATGAGAGAGTAGGAGAAAACATAACATAAAAACAATAAAAAAAAAAAAAAAAAAAAAACAACCCAAAAACCTAAAAAAATAATAATAATAATAATAATTAAAATAATAAAAAAAAAAAAAAAAAAAAAAATTAATAATAATAATAATAATACAGTGACGTAAAAATTCTCCACGTCTGAAAAGTTATTAACATAATTAATGTAATCGATATATGAAGCAGCAGCTGTTATTATTCATCGGTTATGATGTCTGCGACTGATTTATTAAAAGGCTGTTATTAGATTGTCGTTGCTCTCTATGGGAAGGTACACATAAAATATTTCTTACTGCTAAGTTATAAAGAGTAAGTCCGTGGCGTGGTGTTACGGCGGGTTTCTTCTCTTTTTAACTTTTACAAAATTATGCTTGACGTCATACAGTTGTAGCTAAACATATATAATAAATAAATAAAAAATGTCTTTTCTCTTCCATCTTCGATATAAATTATGATGATTAATACATTAATATCATTTGGCGTATTACATTTTTAAATAAACTCTAGTTGATTCATGTGATGGACGTACTTCGCCATTAATTACCAACTACGGTCACGTGATCGACGTCAAGCGTATGCAATAATATTGTTTATGTGTCTTTGACGTGGATGAAAAAAAAACAAAAAAACATCGTCGTTACTTGCCTGACCTCATTTCGTAAACATCAACCTTGTACCCTCGCTTTGCCAGAAAACAGGCATTCAGTGCCCCAACCTGAATAAAAATTAAAAAAAACAACAGAAGAAATAACTATCTTTGTAATACATATTTTGTATTATACGACACACGAACAAAATAGAGTTTTAATACAGCTTTATGTGTTAGACCGTCTGTGAACCAGTCATTGGTTCTGCAGTTAAATAAACGCGAGACTAATGAACGTATTTTACACAGTGCTTAGCGAAATACGTCTTCCAGTCATTTCCAGTGTTTTCCTGTTTTATCAAATAACTGTTAGTTATCATGTTTCGTACTGTTTAATATTTTAACTAATAAAGCAGCATATTTAAAAGCAATAATTTGTCATTGCGTTTGAATACATAGTCATTCATTACGAACCAAACAGATAGACCATTTCTGTAAGTACATACACACATACAAATTTACTTATTTAATATATAACTAAACACACATACATACATAAATAATGTATACATACATACATATATACATAGATGTATATATATGAACATGCATACATACATACATATTTACTGACTTGTAATATGTAACTATACATACACGTATACACATTTATATGTACATACATAATACGTACCTACATATTTATAGATACACATATAAGTTTACACATACATACACTTAAAAACATAAACACACACACACACACACACACACACACACACACACACACACACACACACATATACAAAAACCCATACAACTTGTAACCTAACCAACACCATTTTCCATATGTTCAGACTGCACAATTAATAAAACGTAACCCTTTTCTTTTTTCTTCTTAGAAAACATTTAACACGTAAAAACGAGTCCAGGCTTCGAAACATCACACGAGTAAAAACAACAAAACTTTGCGATTAACGACGCAACGAACAGAAAATATATTCAAATGACTTACCAGCCCTCCTCCTACGACAGCGACGTGTTGCCTCCTTCCCTGCGACATGTTTTGCTGGCGATGTGACAGCTTCAGACTCTGGTTACAGTGTTGTTTTGTTGTTTTTTCAGCAGACTGTAGATCTTTTTGTGTCTGTATCTGTACGAAGTCACCGGCTTAAATGATTACCTCCCTTTATTCGTACGCTCGTTTGTCACAGTTTTTTTTTTTTACAACACAGGCCAAGGTTTGGAGCACTCTTAATCCTCTTAATTACTCGTTGACACAATTAAAACTTGCGAAGAAGCAATGGTCAAGAAGTAACGATGACAGTCGTGTGGTGTGGGTTACTGCGTGATTGCTGTTGTCGTAGTTGTGGTTCTCGTATATTATTGTACTGGGAGGTGTTGTAGTAGAACTTGATGTGTATGATGATGGTGTTGTTGCTTTTTTTTTTTTTTTTTTTTGTTGTTGTTGTTGTTGTTGTTGTTGTTGTTGTTGTTGGTGTTGGTGTTGGTGTTGGTGTTGGTGTTGGTAGTAGTAGTAGCAGTAGATGCAATAGTAGAAGTAGTTGTAAAGTTATTAATATTATTATTATCATCATCGTAATCATCGTTATTATGATTATTATTATTATTATTATTATTATTATTATGAAAGTATTTTTCTAGTAAATTTATACACACGTTAATTTCATAAGACCACGCTTCAGTTATTTTGAGTTATTTTCACAATTTCTCTCTCTGTATATATATTACAGTGACCTCGTGACCTTCTCGTTGTTTTATGTCACATTTAGTCAGTTATTTTTATTTAATTAGCGACAGCAGAAATAAATCAAAGAAAAGTCTTCATAATGACAAATTAACAGGAATTTGATGTTACAACAACTTTCGTAAATAATTTTCTTTTCTTTCTTAGAAATAGTATTTATTTTTCCATTCATCTTTTTAATGCGTGTATATGTGTGTGTATGTGTATGTGTATGTGTATGTGTATGTGTATGTGTATGTGTATGTGTATGTATGTATGTATACATGCATGCATGCATCTAAGTATGTATGTATGTATGTATGTTTTAATGTTTGAAAATATGTTGTACGTATTAATATAGGTTTGTAGCATCTATCTTTGTACTTATGTACATAAATGTATATGTATGTTATTTGTGTATATATATATATGTGTATATGTTTTTAATGTATTTAAGGCATGCGTGTTTGTTTGTATTAGTTGTTTATATTAAAACAGACAATTTATTTTAATTATACTGGTAAGTCATCCACTCTTTTTATTCAAAATACACAAGACATCAAAAACATTTACAGAGATTTTTCAATGAGGTAATAAAGAAAATAACACTTTATTGCCCATTCAGTTCTGTCTGAACAAAACTCTTTGTTACTCAATACATCAACAGTGTTTGTAGTTTTCTATTCTAATTATCTTAAGCTATCACAGTTTTTTTTAGTTTCTTTTATTGTTCCTTTATAAACCCTAACGAACACAATATAACATAAAATGTAGTTTATGTAACAGTGATTACGTAATTGCTTGTCTAGTGTATAAGCTAGGCGTGTGTTTGTGTGATAAATTGCATGAAATTATAGGTGTTGGACCTTGATTCTTTTTTTTCAGTTGAGTTATTTATTTATTTATTTATTTTATTGGCGTCTAAGAATTCCAGATTCAACAGTGTAAGAATAGTCAGAGGTTACAAGATGATTTGGAATCACATATTGTTTGTTGAATATAACCTCAAACAAATTAGAACACATTTAAAATATTACTTCTTGTATTCAGAAGTAGACTGGGATTCCTAGTTGATATGCTGCCGATAATATTAGACAATATTATTAGATAATATTTTATACACATATAAATAAATATATATATATATATATATTGTTATCAGTAAAGGATGTTATAGTAGATGTTTTCAGTAATAACAGATACAAAACCGTCATGTTCAAAATAATGTCACAGAAAACTGATTTCATTTTGTCCATCTGTGGACGGACTCCACGACGGACTGTAGGCGGCTGGACAGCCAGTGCGGAACACCAAACAAAGACGTCTTCTCGATCTGAAGTCTGTCTCTACACAAATAACAACCAAACAAAACACCACCAGCCAGAAACCCGTAACCGACACGTTGTAGAATCTGTAATTTAAAACATTCACCTCTCTGTCAATCTGTGTATATGTCTGTCTGTCTGTCTATCAGTCTGTCAGTCTGTCAGTCTGTCAGTCTGTCTGTCTGTCTATCTGTCT
>CM022665.1:42073651-42078651 GCA_012295275.1 Chrysomallon squamiferum
GATGATGCTGTTGTAGTTGTTGCTGATGTTGTTGTTATTATTATTATTATTATCATTACAGCTATTACTGTTGTTGTTTTTGTTGTTGATGATGTTGTTGTTGCTGATGTTGCTGCTATTGTTATTATTATTATTATTATTATTATTATTATTATTATTATTATTATTATTAACAATAAGAGTGTGATTATGCAGCTACACATACACATGTAACTGATCTGTGAAATGGACTTTTCACTCTAGGGCTTACCTCCCTTGGCAAATTAAGATATTCGCCGCATTTCCGAAGAGCACAATTAAGAAATTAACTTGAAGTGATATTCAACTTACAAAAATCATTGTCGTACTTTTCAAGCATTTCATCAAATACAATGCAGTCTTCTAAACCCTAAAATAAAAGAACCATTACATTGTTAATAAGTAAATATGTAAAAATATTTCGTGTGGAAACTATTACTTGGCTACATAAAAAAACACATATTTTTTACATAAAATACTTTGATTTATTCGTGTCTTTGTTTCATTCGAATCGGTTCAAGTTTAATGCTGGAGATTACTGCTACATGAACTGCGACCATCTCCAAATAATAATAACAATAATAATAATAATAATAATAATAATAATGTTGATGATGATGTTGAAAATCATAGCAATGATGATGATGTTGTGATGGTAGTCATGATTATGATGATGATGATAATAATAATTATAATGATGATGCTTATGATGCTGTTGATGATAATGATGATGATGATGGTAATAATGATAATGATGATGATCATCATCATCATCATGGTCATGATCATGATGTTGGTGATGATAATGATAATCGTAATAATGATGATGATGATGGTGATGAGAATATACATCTAAAATGGCAATATACAATTTTTTTCCTATTAACGTAATGAATAAAAGTTAATGTTTTAAGAACTTTAAGGAAAAACTTTCTTACTGCGTTCATTCCTTGTCCATAGAAAGGAACCATTGCATGCGTAGCGTCTCCCATTATGACACCATGTTCTCCAACATGATACGGGTGACACTGAAAACAATGTAAACGTTACGATCGCAAATAAAAAGAACATCTCCATCCAAAATACGATTTATATTTTAGCATACGTGATTTTCAACCAGCGACAAGGAAATGATGAACTGAGTAAAATACACAGTTGGCTGAAATGCTTGGATATATAACGATTCTGTATTAAGTAATGAACATTCATTGATCCATCAGTTTTCTTACAGTGATACATTTACGTGTTTTCTTGCGTTCCCAAACAAAAACAACGTATATTGATTATAACTGTTTGTTGTTGATGGAACTAACTTCTCAAGCCATGTTTGGCTACGATCTGACTTCGAACGTAACTTAAATAGCATGATAATCATTGAAAATAATCAGATGTTATCCGTAAGCAGAATTTTCCAAGACAGTGGCTCGATAAGATGATTGCGGTCGGACTCGTGTTAACTTTGTAGTGGGGACTGATGGGATGATGCGATCTTAGTAACGTATAGTTCCTATGATAGATAATTTCATTACATGTTATAGTTAAACATACCTTTATTGATATCACAGGCCGCACGCTACCATTCATGTATGACTGTTTCAGGTTATGTCTAGAAGAAAATAGCAAAAATTGTTTTCCAGTCTTTCAGAAAATAACCAAGAAAGTATGTTTAAAATTATGTTTATTGGTTTAATGTGATCGTTATATTGCAGTTATTTGGGGTATAATTATATTCTAAGAAAATCTGTTATAAAATAAAGAATGAATAAATAGACTGAAACGTTTGTTAAAGTATATATGTTAAACAGTTTAGATAATAAATAAATTAATTAATTAATTAATTAACCCAAAATAAAATAAAATAAAATAAAATAAAATAAATCAAATCAAAACCAAAACAAAACAAAACAAAACAAAACAAAATAAAATAAAATAAATAAACATCAGTATTAATAAGACCATAAGGACTAAGTATACTGACATTCAGATTTCAGACCATGATAAAAGCTAAAATCGAATCGCCAACATTCAGAGCTTTAATTATCATACATCCCTTTAGTTTCACTTTCACTTACTCTCCAAGAAACTTAACAGAATCTGGGAAATGTTGTCTGAAGAAATCCATGATTTTTTCTTCAGTGTCGTTTCTCTTAAACAGTTCAAACGGCATGATGAGCGTGGTCGTGTACGTCTTGTCCTGGTTTGGCAGAGCGATCATCATGAAATCGTTTCGTGGCCAAAGATGTAAATAGTTTACAGCCATAGCATACTGAAAGACAAGAGTTAAGTAGGAGAAATAATAACAGCAGTGATGATGATGACGATAATGATGGTGGTGATGATGATGATGATGAGGAGGAGGAGGAGGAAAAGAAGAAGGAGAAGTAATATAAAATAAGTTATCTTATCAAAAACAACAACAACAACAATAACAATTACAATAACAATAATGAAATTTTAACAATAAAAATTATATTACTATTACTACTACTGCTACCACTACTACTACTAATAATAATAATAGTAATAATAATAACAACAACAACAACAAAAATAACAAAATCAACGATAATAATAATAATAATAATAATAATAATAATAATAATAACAACAATAATAATAATAATAATAATAATAATAATAATAATAATAATAAAAACAATAATAAACAGTAATAAATAAATAAATAAATAAACAAACAAATAAAATAGGTGAATTTTTGCGATATCATTAAACAAACATCTTCTGATCAAATTTTCCTATGACGTAATGTTTTTAAAGAATTTGTCTCACTTTATCATCAGGTGTTCTTGGAATACGCAACTCCAGGTACCCGTGTTCAATGTAAGTTTGCTCGTAATACATCAGGGTCGTCTTCATTAACTCACGGCGTACGGCCGAATAGGCACCATCACAGCCAATGATCAGGTCAGTTTTAGTCTTAAACCTCTCTCCGTCTGACCTGGACATTTTGAATTCAAAGGAAAGGAGGCGATGTTATGAACAAAGAAAATGTAGCATGATGACAGTCAGCATCAAAATCATGTTCATAACTTTATCATTGTCATTGTGATTGCTAATTATTACTATTATGATTATTATTATTATTATTGTTGTTGTTTTTGTTATTATTATTATTATTACGTGTTGTAGTTATTGTTTTTGTTGTTATCGTTGTTGTTATTATTACTATTATTATTTTACACACCAGTCATCGATTGAAGAAAACACTTCACTTGTCGTTTGTAAGTAAACATAATAATAGCTACAACATTAACAACAACAACAACAACAACAACAACAACAATAATAATAATAATAATAATAATATAAAACAATAAATTTTATGTAGATAACTCTGAATTGCTTGTGTTTTGTTTTGTAAAAGAAACTGAAAACCTGAACAGTAACATGTTCTACTTTTATAATACAGAATTATATCGTGACCTACTTTTCGAAAACAATTTCTCCTGTCTTGAAATTACAGCTGATAAACTTGTGCTGGAAATGTAGTGTTATGTTTGCATATTTCTCCGTGGCTGGAATTCAGAAATATGTGAAATAACATCTGAACACAATGAGAATAGATCTGAAACACATTATAAACTGTAACACAAGCACAACACATGCTCTCTCTCTCTCTCTCTCTCTCTCTCTCTCTCTCTCTCTCTCTCTCTCTCTCTCTCTCTCTCTCTCTCTCTCTCTCTCTCTCTCTCTCTCTCTCTCTCTGTATATATGTATGTATGTGTGTGTGTGTATGTGTGTGTCTGTTTCCTTCTGCCTGTCTCTTTATTTATCTTACTCTCTGAATATCTCTGTGTCTGTCTGGTTGTCTTTGTGTCTTTGTGTCTGTCTGTCTGGTTGTCTCTGTCTTCCTTTCGTCTCTTTTTGTGTTAATGTCCACTGTTTCAATCAGTTTATATATTTCTCTTACGTATGTGCATATATGTTTGTTTGCGTATGTTAATTAAAATTTCTTTTCCCTTTTTAAATGAAAAAAAACTACCTGTCAGTAATATTTCATTGAGCTTTCGTCTTTCAACAGACATTATATACTGAAAATATAAAATAGTTTATGATAAGATTAACATTTTAGAAATGTTTATAAACTGATCATCCCAAACTTTAACAAATAATTAATATAACACATACATTTAACTGCTGTAGACAATGAAATAAATAATGCTGTAAATAAATAACTAACTAAATGGATGAATAAACGAACGAATGAATAATATATTACAATTAAATTAAACTAAACTAAATTAATTTTGACAGATTTAATTTTGTAATATCTTCTCTTATAAAGTGGGTTTATATATATATATATCTTAGGATTTCTCTACCCCCTAAACCGTCCCAAAAGACATTCAAAACTAAGTCTAATAGACAAAAAAAAAAATATATATTATATATATGAATGGCTAAGAAATATGGCTTATTTGTTTGTCCCCATAACGATTCAAATAAATTATGTTGTGAAATACGATGACATATGAGGTCTTTTTTTCTAGGCCTTTTTCAGATAAATATTGTCTCTCAATCATATATAAAATAAAACAGATAACATATCTTGTCTTTTTTCCATAACAATTGAAAAATTATTTTATGAAAAACCCTGATATATCCCTTTTAATAATTTTGTTGAAATACCATTTGACATAGATGGACAAATTTTTGTGTTTTTGTCATAACGATTCAAATAAATATTTGTTTGTCTCTTTGTCAGACGTAATAAAAATAAAACTAAAATAAAATAAACTAGCCTGACATACCTGGTCTTTCTTTCCCATACAGAATGGGTCGCGTGGACCCGTCCAGTTCATGCACCATGCGACCATACATGGGAATACTGCAGTCCACTACGTCATTCTCCAATCCAACATGGCGGAGAGCGTCGCGACCTCTACTGGACATCGTCAGATTGAGGCTCATTCCTCGCACGACTTCTTCGTTTCTCATGTCTTAAACATTGTACAGTATTT